>ML341673.1:46686-130955 GCA_005239505.1 Nicotiana paniculata | reverse complement strand
GAAACTCATGAGATTTTATTAGTTGAGCTTGTTCCTCTAGCCAATATTGGCTCATTATATCTTGTTCTTCAAAATTATCTTCTGGTAGGAACTCGCTCTCTTTGTCGAGTTGAGGTTCTTCTTGAAAATTGGCCATTAATTCATCCACTTTAGCCTGGAGTATTTTGATAGCTAAGGCGTCAAGAACTTGTTGCTCGGCTANCATATCCTCCACTTCCTTGCTCCTATCAAACTCATTAACATTATTAGAAACATTACAATAAAAGTTCTGAGAAGGATAACAAGAATTAGGAAAATCATCCCAATGGTCACCTTGACAACCACACACATTAAAAAAATTACACACATTAGATTGAGATGAACAATATTTCCACATGTGTGGTCCTCCACAATATGGACAAGGATCATCATAATAAGAATAACCACTATTCGACAAATAATCATTCCAAGATGTCATGTCAAGAAAGATAATAAAATATTAAATTAAGATACAAATAAAAAATAAAAAAAGTTAAAAACTTAAATAGACAAAAGTAAAAATTCAATCTAGTAGAATAGTTAATTTCTAAGTCCCCGGCAACGGCGCCAAAAACTTGTTGGTTCCAAACGCACACGCAAGTATACGTGGTCGACAAGTAATATAGGATTGTAAGTCCAGATATCGTACCCACAGAGACTTGTGATTAACTATCAACTAAATTAAACCCAAACAATTAATCTATTCAAGAGAACACTAAAGTATGAATATTTACCTAAAATTAATCTAGAATAGGAAACTATGAAATTAAAGAAATAAATGGGCGAGATTAGACACGAATTCAATTAGAGCCGATATTCTAGAGCTATGGGTTAGGAAACAATCCTGTTGAGTTTTCCACTTAAATCGTCTGATTAATTTATTTGGTTTATTGATTGACGAGGTTAATATTGCTCGTAGCCTTCTCCCGAAGTACAACTCGTCTATTTAAGCTAACCTAACGCCTATATTACTATGAAATTAGGATTAACAATAACGCATTAATAATTTCCGTATAATAATCAAGCAAGGCAATTAGGTATATTCCTATCCTAACCGCAAATCCGCTCCCCTGAAGGGTTAAGATCTTGCTCTACCCAATCTTATATGCAATCTAGAATTCCCTCTCCCGAGTTCAATCCTAGATTTGTAGATAGTATCCAATTGGTGATCAAGCAATCAAATATTAAGCACNCAAGATTGAATAAATAAACCAATATGATAAAATAATAAGAACAATTCAAGCTTCAAACTACAACGTTCATGTAGCACCCAAAACTCTAGAACTAATGAACTATGAAATTAAAGGAAGAGAAGAAAAACTAGGTAGAGCCTCCTTCAAGCGTGGTGTGTGTTCCTCCACGTCAAATCCTCCACAAAATATCTTTCCTCCCTTTGAGTTGTGTTTTTGGGTCTATTTATAAGTTTGGACAAACCCTAACCGTGTAGGAGACTTCTATTCAAATCGGGAAACACTTAAAACCTTCAAAACTCGGAATTGACCGGACAGGGACCCAGGCGTTAAGCCCCAAACGCCCCCTTATCGCCAGGGCAGGCCTGGCGTTAGGAGCCAAACGCCCCACTAACGCCAGGGTCAGCCTGACTTTAGGGGCCAAACGCCCGGCTAACGCCCGGGTGTTTCCTTTTCGTCTCTTGAGCGTATTTTTGACGTTTATGCACCCATTTAGCTCGGCTTCCATCTCCAGTTCACCTACACATGAAATAGACTCCATTATGCACATATAACATGTATTTTTATCACAAAAGCACATAAAATGTAAGGTATATAATTCTTAAAACTATGAATTCTAGCCACGCATCATCCACCCTCCTGGTTCTGCTTCTTTTGGTCTCTACATGAATGGCCTATTTGACAGTATGTCTGGAAGTACTGAGGCTTCCAGTCATATTGTATCATCTGCTCAATCACCTTTCCCTTGGGGCTATATAATTTGATTGATCCTGGTAGTTGCATAGTAATATCCATTTCAATTAACACCCTAGCATATGAGACTCTATCAGCCACAATAGTACATGTATCAGCATATAAGGGCTTTCCCGGACCATTCCCAATTTTGCTTAGGGCCTAGTTACTCCAATAGTTCAGTGGTAGCTTGGGGAATTTGACCCATAAAGGAATGGTTTTAAGCACTTCCTAATTGAATCAAATCCTTCTGTCCATTTCCTAAGTATAATTGGTCTGCTATTTATAGTATACAGAACATTCAGTAACACTTCATCCCTCTCTTCACAGTTATTCATCAAAATTATGAAATACCCATCATTATGGAAGAGTACATTAGGTTTTCTGGCCCTCCATTGGCTTGCTATGAATTGTTCAATTGCTCCAATAGTTGGAGTATTTCCAACCACGTACAAGATTATTGCTCGATTCCACTTCTGATTTTTCTCTGCGATGTCCTCTTCCAATAATTATACTACAACTTCCCCGTCCTGTATCACCGGTGGAATGTATGATAAGTTCGTTCCCTTTGCTGCAAATTTATTTTCATGGAACAAACCTGCCCAGGATATTCCCCCATTTCCAGTCTGTATTGCTTTCTTCTCATGTATGTGCTTCTAAGTGTCGATCTCAGCATTTTTCTGTTCCTTTGGCAAGTTTGCATTTACTGTTCCATTGCTCTGTGCTTTGCTCGTACCCGCACCACCAATTGAGGTCGTCGATACAACTAATCCTTTCACTCCCGAGTTCACTTTAGGCGTCAATTGAGTGACTGGGCTCATCGGTGTTGCCAATTTAGTTCGAGTGCTACCCAGATCTGGCCAATTTAGGTCACGGTCACTTTCTAGATCCAGATCATCCTCTTGCATTTTCTCTTTAGCTTTTGCAGTTTGTTTTCTTTACTCTCGTGTGATGATGTCTGTTAATTTCCTTTCAACCACTAGTGTTTTGCTGGTGTTTTTCTTCGATCTCCCTCTTCCTCCCATTTCCGACGAAGGCGCAGGTTAGCTAGAACCTAACGTGCACCGATAGAAAAAGAGAGTATATGCACTGTACAAGAATTTCTTTTTCCAGTTTTTTAGTAGTGTCCAAAAAAATATATCAGCCACATATTAATATGTCTATTCTTAAATATTAGGAATATGGTTTAATTTCAATTTTATCTAATATAAAATTTATTTTTAAAGAATAAAAAAGATAAATAATATTTCGCGAAGAAATTTGTGCTCTATATATATAGAGAGTGAGAGATAAATTTGCATGCACTTCTTCTAATATCAATCAAGTGTCCTACACGTATTATGAAAGTTTCAAAGCAATGAATAAAAAGAAAATACAAGTCATCTATTTGGTTATGAATTTAGACGTTTCTATTAAAGCCAATGCATCAAATATTTTTTCAACTTAAGCTAAAATTTGCACGTGATCCAGTTGGGCCATTCTACTGCTTGTTACCTAAGTTGACCCTGATGAAATGTTTTTATCAAGTTTATCTCTTGAATAGAAAGGATTGAAATTTGATAGCTACGTTTTCACGTTAAAGGAGGATAATAACGAGAATTTTGATCACATTTCATCAATAAGGCTATAAGAGAGATCCAAATGGACACAAAGATAAATGTGAGTCGCTTGGCAAGTTGATTACCTTTTAGCACATGTCTTTTTAATCAAGGTCCACTTTATCATTCACTGACTGTATCATTAAGGAAGATTACTTGCACTAATCTATTCGTTGACCTGCAATGTTTCAAAACCACTCAATAATACCTTTTCCCACCTCTACGTTAAAGATTTTAATGAAATCTGATCAGTTCACGTTGAAAAAGAAATGATTTTGTGTCACCAATATATAGAAACCAGTAGAAAATAACAGACCAAAAGATGGAAGGTAACAAATGGTTTTATCCTCTGATTTTTGCCCTCTTAATCTCCTCTTTCTTCATCATTTCCATTCTTTCTACTGGAAACCCATTTCACCAAGCATCAGTTAAAGCTCAAGATCCATTAATCTTCGTTGAATCAAGACTGCATATAGCTCCTACACGACCCATAACAACAATACCAAGATTGGCATATTTGATATCTGGATCGAGTGGTGATGGGGACAGCTTAAAGAGGACACTTAAGGCTTTGTATCATCCATTAAACCAGTATGTGGTGCATTTGGACCTTGAGACATCAGATGAGGAGAGATTAGAGCTGCTGAAATTTGTGAAGAGGGAGCCTTTGTTTGTGAAAGTTGGGAATGTGAGAGTAATTATGAAGTCCAACTTGGTAACTTACAGAGGTCCTACTATGGTTACTAATACACTTCATGCTGCTGCTATTTTGCTTAAGGAAGGTGGTGAATGGGATTGGTTCATCAATTTGAGTGCTTCTGATTATCCTTTAGTAACCCAAGATGGTATGCATTAATTCCCCTCCTCTTTTTCTATTTAAGATCTTTGGTTTTCTTTTGAGGGGTGGGGGTGGTATTAAGCTTTTCAGAGTAGCCGTCGTTGAGTTACAGTAGGGTAATCAGCCCTATATATGTTAACGCCCTATCTATAGTAAGAGGCTACTGTCAAACGGGCGGGTTGGGACGAATACGGTACAGGTCGAAAGTGGGTAATGAAAAAACAGATAAATTATTCGATCCGACCTATATTTAGTATGAATATAAAAAACGGATTAATCGATGGATAATATAGGTAACCGCAGGGGCGGATCCACCTTTATGGTGAGGTAGTATGGCACCCGCTCGGTTGGTAAAATTATCGTATATTTATGTGTAAAAAAATTTAAACTAGGTTAAATATATGATCCTGTCACTCCCATCTACAAACTAGACAAAGGTGTCATGACTGGCATATATTTTTGAAAGTTTTTCTCGTATGTAAAATTCAAGTTGGAATTTATCTTGAACCTTGTCTGACTTTCCTTTTTCGTTGTGCTTTTTATTTCTTTTCTCCCAGTCATTTTCCTTTTTGGCTACCTCCCAATTTCTTATTTATCGTTTATTATTTTTATTTTTTTCCCCTCTATTCTATTACTTTATCTATGATATTTCGCAAGAACACTCAAACAAGAGCCTCCAAAATTTAAAAATTTCATAATTTAAGCATTTCTCTTAATTCGAAATCTTTTAGTTTTCTTCTTTCAAAATCAAAAACACTTGGGTTTTGATTTAGATTGAGATCGAAATTAATTTATATATATTTTTTTAATAACATAAAAAATTGTGTTATTCTATGATTGATAGATACAATTTAAATCTCTTTAGTAATAAATTATGATGAATATGTCGCAAACATTAGATTTATGATTTTAAGTTTTGAGATCTTGTAGTTTATCTAATTCTGCATTTATTTATGGGGTATCATTTATCTATTGAAGATGTATTTTTTTCTTATTCTGATCGGTGGAGTTCCCTTATTAAATATTTTATTTTACTTGTGCAAATTTATTTTTAGCATACAAAAAAATATAGTTCCCTAGTGAAAATATTGATTTTACTTGTTTTATTAATAATAACAGTGTGATTCCTTCTTTAAAATGTTAATTATATTTGTTTCTCAATGTGTGAGATGTAATTTTCATACGACAATAATAACATATATACCCAATGAAATTTCATAAGTAGGGTCTGAAAAATTGATGTAATTTTTATATTTGCAAATAAAGTGCTTATTAAATTGCCCAAATAAACTAAATAATGAACCGGACAATCGTTCCAAGTAAACTATATATTAGTAGTTATTATAAGGTGTACATTAAAGGAAATTTTGGCACCCGCCACCTTTAAATCCTAGATCCGCCTCTGCATAACCATATTATTCATGACTTCTTGAATATGATCACTTTTGGTATAATTTATAGTCTCCCAAACTTTAGGAACCCTCAATTTGAGGCTTTACAAATATAAAAGTTAAACCCATCAATTATTTGATTGGTTATCCATTTTCTAAATGGATAATATAGTTCTTATCCATATTTGACCCGTTTTTAAAAAATTCATTATCCACCTATTTTTTATTGGATAATATGAGTGATTGAATATTTTTTTAACCATTTTGCCGCCGCTAAGTTACGGTCAAGAACCCTGGAGTGTAAAATGAAATTTTAAAAATATTTTTGAGACATCCAGCAAATTAGATGAGTGGACTTCCAGAATTATGTCTCCAGAAATAAAATTTTCTGAATGAGAAACTCATAAGTTTCACGTCTAAAAAAGTTAAGATACCTAAATTAGCGAAATTTTATTTGATTTTCTTTGGGACGTGAATATGAACATGAATGTTGCTGTGATGAAATAAATCGCCTAACCCGCCAGCAGAAATTATTACGGCTCATTACTTGTCCTGTCATACGAATCTTATCGGCGAACAAATCAATTATTAGTAAATTTTATGGAGATCCAAATTAGACATTGTTTTCAAGCTTCTATGCACACATAGTGTAATATTAACTAAAAGCCCAAAACCATTGGTTTATTCACTTGGGATTATTCATTAATGACCAAATTGCTTGGACTTGGCTAATGACAGTGCTCTATAATGACAGATTTGCTTCAGACTGTATGGACAATTCCAAGAGATATTAACTTTATTGAGCATACAAGTGACCTCGATTGGAAGGAGTATGTGGATAATTAACTTGCCATTTAATCAACCTATCGTTACTAATTTGTGGATTTATGAGGTTTTACAGAATTACATGCAATGTAATTTTTGGTTGTAGGGAATATAGGGCCAAGCCTATTATAATTGATCCAGGGTTTTACAGCTTGCGCAAATCAGATCTCTTCTGGGTCAAACAGCAAAGGACTGTGCCAACAGCATTTAAATTATTCACAGGTGAGAGTTTCCAAACTTGTGTATGTTCTGAGTTTATATAATAATATAGAAAGGTAATAGGCTCCGGTTCGAATAAATAATAAATATAGAAGTGCAAAACCTCTCCTCGGGAAAAAAGAATTAGTTAAATATGAAAGAGAACGAGTATAGTAGAACCATCTTTTAGCTAAATTTATCATTACATGTTGAAATTGCACCAGGATCTGCTTGGATGATGCTCTCTCGGCCATTTGTGGACTACTTATTGTCTGGGTGGGACAGCCTCCCGAGGACAGTGTTAATGTACTATGCTAACTTTCTGTCTTCACCTGAAGCATATTTCCACACAGTGATATGCAATGTAGAAGCCTTTCGAAATACGACAGTGAACCATGACCTTCATTTTATAGCGTGGGACAACCCTCCAAAGCAACATCCGCACTATCTCACCGTAGATGATTTCAAGGAAATGGTTGAAAGCAATGCGCCATTTGCCAGAAAATTTGGCAGGAACGAATCAGTGCTTGACAAGATTGACACTGAGCTCTTGGGCCGCAAACCTGATGGTTTTGTTCCTGGTACTTGGTTTAATGCAAATGAAACTATCTCACACTACATTCTAACAAACATAACTTCATTGCAACCTGGCCCCGGTGCTCAAAGACTAACACGTCTCGTTTCTGGTTTCTTGAATGATCAAGATTTCGACAAAAAACACTGCCTCTAATTGTAAACAAATCATCTATCTGCATTGAATAATGCCCCTTTATTAATACTATGTTCGTTGCAGCAGTGGAGGATGAAGTAACTTTACCAATACTGCTGGCGCTAGGAAGACGTCTTCAATCAGGATTATAAATATATCGCTTCGAGAAATCTGAATGAGAAAGTTACAGTAGTTCCACTTAAGAGAAAAGCTATAGAAGATTTGGCTACTTGGCTCTGCATATTCTGAAGCTATTTTTCTCAACCTGATGATTTTGAAAATTGATCAAGTTGATGGAGTTTGAATATTGTCAAGAAATACATAATGGAGGAATAGGGAGTCGGAAGATGACACAGATTGAATCTATAACCAAGTTATTTTGTATGCACATTTTACTATTGTTTCTTTAGATAAGTCACTAAATGCTTCATACATATTATACTACTTCAGATAGAAACATAATAAGATGGTTAAGTTGCAAATGAACTCTAGAGCAGAAACTACCGTATAGAATGCTATAATCACCACTTTTCCACAAATAATCTGCAACTTGGACATCGAATGAACTCTGGAGCAGAAACCACAGTATAAAATGCTATAATCACGGCTTTTCCACTAATCATCTGCATCTTGGACATCGAATGAACTCTAGAGCAGATACCACAATATAAAATGCTATAATCACCGCTATGAACTCTAGAGCAGATACAACCAGAGCATCCTCAATTGCCTTCGGTTTTCCAGCTTGAAGATACTCAGCTGTTTCTTAAGTTGCTCGGACTCGGGTGCGGGTATCCGATACGGAGACGGCAAAATCTAAATTTTAAAATTCGGGGGTGCGAATCCGGATATGAATATGGGTGCGGGATACGGCTAAGAAAATTCAAAATAATAAAAAATATATAAATTATATAGCAAAAACTCAACATGCTAATAATTAATTTAGAATTATTCCTATATGTTGTATGAGAAAGAAATATTCGCCATTCACGCTTCGTTCACGTCCCTTCGTTCTTCCCTCATAAGAGAAAAAGAAAGCAATTCAAGGCAAAGTTCCATCAACATCTGATGGGTCTACATGAAGTCCAAAATCAGAACATGACACTTTGAATTTTTGGTTTCTCCGACACACAAAGCAGCAAATATGAGACAAAAATAGTACAACATTGAAGGTATGCCATTTTCCATAACTTAAATCTGTTTAATTTTTGATTTTGAGAAATTAAAGTCTCAATTTTTCTCCTAAATTTGTCGATGAACTTCAGTCAAAGTGTCCGAAATCGGTTGACCGTATCCGAGACGTTTCCCGCTCCAGCACCTGTCCAATTTTGGGATGACACCAAAATTGAAGAGTCCGTGCAACTTAGGTTGTTTCCACTGAAAATCAGAATACACTCCGAAGTGATCTATCAGCAGCAAGGCATCCTTATTGAATGGTGATCCTCTTATATAGGGGTAGCAAATGAACGCGTTGGGCCGAATTTGGACGGGTCAAGATGAGTCGGGACTAAAATGGGCTAAATAGTGGGTCATAGCCCAACCCGTCCAACTTGAACCATATTTTAGAACCATGCTCATCTTGAAAAAAAAGAGTTTACCTTAAAACGTGTAAACTGAAAATACAAAAAAAGTTNGGTGGTTTTGGGGAGGGGGTAAGGGGGTGGGTGGTCTAGAAAAACAAATAAGCAGAAAATTGAAAATAGAAAAAAAAAAAAAAATTCTAGATAAATTGGGTTGAGATTCCTTTGTTTTGGGTGAGTTTCATGAGTTATATTTGGGCTGCTTAATGGTCAGAATGGGTTACAAAAAATAATGCGTTAACTTGGGCTCAGCCCAAATAGACTCACGAGCTAAAATATTTGTATCACAACCTATTAATCTTTGAACAAGTTGAACGGGTTGAATGAATTTGGGCTCAAATTGCCGGACTACATCCATCATGTCAGGGACTGCTCTTTGCTGGTGTTTGTGTACTCGGAAATGATCCCACAACCGCTACTTCTCCGAACATGTTCATGATTGCTACTGCTGCTTTTGGGAGAAGTCTTAAGAACAGATTCTTCCTTATAGTTGAATGCACCATCAAAAACAAATTTTTCTTTCCGCTATAAATAAACTCAGGTTGATGTCGTTTTCGTTTTTTTAAATAATAATAATAACTACATTGAGGGAGCATATTAAGGAAAGGGATAACCTTTTCACAGCCAACAACATAGTATCCAAATTGTGTAGCATATTGTCCAACCAAATGTCCCACTGAACCAAAATCAGTAGAGATGAAAACTTTCTGTCCTTGCTTTGGCTTGCAGACCTTAAAAAATCCACCATAGTCCATCAGTCGAAATTAATACAATAGTTGAGACAAATTTTTGTTATTTTATTTATTTGGTTAAAAGTAGTCTACACCTAGTTAGAAAATAACATTTTCACACGCTCTAAATTCAGATGATCATCACATTCTTCTAACTAGTAGTTCAACAAATTAGCATGTCTCTTTTATTACACAGCAATAACTGATGTGGTGTTGGTCTATCGAGTTTTCAAGAAATGATTATGAGTCTATGACAGTAAACCAGGGGTGGCTGATAGGTGAAGCAACTAAGGCATTTGCTTTAGGCCTCACCCTTTTGGGCCGCCAAATTTTACCCATAGTAGACTTTAGTTAAATTTGTATTAAGTATTTTAAGTAAAAAGGTACAATTCTTTATTAAATAAAGAAGAATTGACCCGATTAGACGGTCACTCAATCGCTTAAACTAAAAATAGTTGGTATAGATATAATATATGTATAATTTATATTTAATATGTGTATAATCATGTATAGTCAATATATAAGTTATGTATATGGCTGGATACTCGTGTAAAGAACTCTTAAATAAAAAAGAAAAAGTAACATTTTAATTTGTGATTGATTATATTGTTTCAGCAAAAAACTGGTAATGTATCTTCCCCCTAAACCCTTTAGGTGTGAATAAATTGAGGAATGTGTCTGCATGAGTATCTCGCTTTACTTTTCTTCAACATAAAATATGTACTCCCTCTGTTCACTTTTACTTGTCCAATATGGACTTTGCACATCATTTAAGAAATAATAAATAAAATACATAATTTACCATGATACTCATATTAATTGATGCATATTTTTATTGGATTTGAGAAAATGATTTGAAATAAGTAATTAATATTATAGGTGTAACAGGAAAAAAGAAATTACTTTCTCTTGATATGCTAAAAGTGACAAGTAAAAGTGAAAAATTATTCTTAGAATACTGAACAAGTAAAAGTGAACGGAGGGAGTAGTAAAATTTATAATCTCTTTCTTGATTTTTCTAAATAATCAATATCCTTTTATACCTTTCCCATCAGAACATGTAATATATCATTTGCAATAAACTTCTTGAATCATCATATTTTATTACTTTGAATTTTCTGGTTTTGCTCTAGAGTTTGTGTTTTTGGTATTTTTACTTCAGAAGTATTTGTTCCCTTTAATTATTTATTGTAATTTAAATATGTCAACTAAAAGATAATTACATTACTAGAAACATATACGATTTTATGAATAAATGAATATTAGTACATATTTAAGAGATCTAATAGTATAAGGGACCAATTCAACTGAATTTTTCAAAGAATAAACTCTTCATGACCTAGCCAGTGAACTGATGTTGATAAATGGATTGACTATCAATTAGAAAATTACTAGAAGAAATTCATTATAAAAAATTATTTACAACATTTACCTCTCAAAATGTTAAAATATAGACTTCAAATAAAAATAAATATTTTTTTAATAAGACCTCTCATTAAATTCGGCTTTAGGCCTCCAAACCTATTGAGCCGCCCCTGCAGTAAACTAAGAATATAACATTGGTAAGAAAATAAAAAAGGTATAAAATCACTTCAATAGGTTAAATAATTTTATAAATATGGGTATAGGTTAAATGGGGGCGACCAAATAGGGCGCCCCGTGCAATTTTTACCATAATTTGGGAAGAGGTTCATGGCAAGGATGGGGGAGAAGTGCAACAATATCCACTTTTAAGCCCGCTACTTAAAATATGTCTATAATTTACAATGTATTTAAATTCACCCAAATTTTAGGACTAAGTATCTTGAATTTGAAAATTCAGGACTTAGTGTCCTGAAATTTTGAGCAGCTAATTTGAAATTCAGGACTAAATGTCCTGAATTTCTAAAATACTAATTTAAAATTTAGGACATAAGATTCGAACTTTTGGACACAATTTTCGAACTTTAGGATAAGTTATCCTGATGTTTGAATTTTGATGTTCAAACTCTAGGACATTGTATCCTGAAGTTTGAGCGAAATTGACTCATCTTTAAGTACATTGTAAACTGTGAATATATTTTAACAACATGCTTAAAAATGGCTACCTGATGTCATTTCCACGGGATAGGCTGAGAAGCCCACTTGTGCAAGCGGCGCGTGAGGCCCACCCAACTAATTTCATGATCACAGTTCTATTGGAATAGGACAATGTGTCAGCTTAGTGTCTCCGAATAATAAGACCAAAAAGAAAGTAATTGTAACGATCCGACCGGTCGTTTTGAGCTTTAGCGTTTCATTCGGTGGTTTGAGACTGTCGGTAGCTTCATATTATGTCTTATGACTTGCATGTATGGTTGATTTCGATTTTCGAGCGGTTCATGATTGATTTGGAAGTATGATTCTCGTTTTAGAAGCTTTAAGTTGGAAGAGTTGACCAAGGTTTGACTTTTGAGTAAACAAACTCGGAATCGGGTTTTGATTATACCTATAGGTTCGTTTGATGATTTTGGAAATATGTATGTTCGAATTTGGTTTCGGAGGTTCCTAGAAAAATTCAATACTATTTGTCGAAAGTTGACAATATAAAGAATTTAAGAGTTCATAAGTTTGATCAAGAGTTGACTTTAATTTTATTAAACTCCAGTTGGTGTTTTGAAACTTTAGATAAGTCTATATAGTTGAATTTTACTTGTGTGCAAAGTTTTGAAGTAATCCGAAGGCTTAAGTGTGATTCAGATACTTTTTTGAAAGTATGAAGATTTAACAACTTAAGAAAAATTCTATTCGGTTTGCACTTCGAGTCTTTATTGTGATGTTCCTGTGGGTGTTTTGAGACTTTGGATAAGTTTGGATAATGTATTTGTGCTTTTTGGTATGATTGGATCGGGTCCCAATGTGCTCGGGTGTATTTTGAATTATTGGTGGAGAAACGATTTAAGTTAAGGATTTGAAGTTTGACCATAGTAAATAGCGGGCCAAGATGACCTCTTTTTGGTATTGTGAGTGTACGAGCATATTTGTATCATGTTTTATAATTGAAATGTATATATGATTTGTGTCCGGGATGTTTCGATTGGAGATTTTCTTATTGTTGGTTTTCTCTCTGGTGTAAATAATTACGAAAATGCCATTTATGTCCCTAAATTTTTCAGATTTCTTTTAAAACTTCAAAACATCATATCTCCCTCCTTTTAAGGCCAAATGGGTAATTTAGAGACTATCTTGGGTGTAATCTCGCAAAGAACATTTTGGGTGAGTTTTGAGATCATCTAGGACCTGATTCGGGCTGGAACAACTGTTGCATCTTTTTTACTTGTTTTAAAATTTAGTTATTTTTTCTCACAAGGTTTTGGAGCTCGATTTTAGGCGATTTCGGAGGAGATTTTCACTATTTGGAGTGGGATAAGTAGTTTTGACTAGGATTTGTTATTATTTCATGATTCCAAACCCGAATTTAGTGTTTGCTTAACATTTCAATTGGAGAAATTAAGGATTTTTGTAAAAACTTTCTAAAACGTACTTTCAATTGAAGGCCAATTTAAGGTTGTGATTTTGGTATGTTTCGACTCGTATCGAAATGGGTTTTCAAAATTTGTGAGTTTTGTTGGGTTTTGAGGAGCGGGCCCAGGGTTGTCTTTTTGGGTTGACTTTTTGATTTTTAGTTAAAAATCGAATCTTTATTATCCAAAATTATTTCCTATGACTTTTTATTTATGATATTAAGTTATTTTGGCTAGACTCGAGTCGTCCAGAAGTGGTATTTGCACGGGAATGGCTTATTAGTAGATTGATTTAGCTTGTTTGAGGTAAGTATCTTGCGTAACTTTGTGTAAAGAAAACTACCCCTTAGGATTTGGGTTGATTTTACTAATTGAATTATGTGGAAGACGTGTACATGAGGTAACAAGTGTGTACACTGACTTATATATGATATTTGACCGGTTTAGATTCTTAGACTCCTTTCATGCATTTAATTGAAGTCGTCATTTCATATTATATCCTCTATTGTTAAGTTTGCTCTTATATGCTTTATTAGAAGTTACTAGTACATGTTCTATCTTTTATTGTCAAGTTTACTCTTATATGCTTTAGTTGTTAATTGCAGTTACTTGTTGAATTCGTGCCTTTAGACGTTACATGCTTTAATTGTTAATTTATTCTTTGCAATTGTATCTCTATTCATGAATTGTCATCATTTGCTATTTTATTTTGTAAGTAATCATGTAACTATTTTATCCGCTTTGTGACATACTTTATTTAGTTCCTTTATTGTGTTTAATTTTATGATACGATGTAGTTGGTTGTAGCTTGTTCGTTTGCTTCATATTGTTTTGGGATCGAGTTGCATATCACAATGGTATTTATATGAAAGAGATATGATATGAAGAAATAAGGACGGAATATGATGATATGGTGGCATCGAGTTGCGCGCCGCAACGAGTTTGATATTTTGTAATTGTTGTGACTGCAAAGTTATCCTCGGTTGTGATACCCGTTGTACATTCTATGTTGGAATGACTTGTTAATTGAGCTGTTATTATTTTTCTTTAAATCATTTCACTTGTATTTTGGTCGTATTTGGTTAATTGTTGTCATATTTGTGTTGGAACGATTGTGACTTCTTATGCGAGTCATGCATTCTACGTGATTTGTTGTGTTGTTCTTGTGCCTCGGTTCTACTTGGTGAATTAATTTCAAGATAAATTTACCTGCGAGGAGTCATTATATCATACTCTGTTGAGTTATTGGTAAAATAACGATTTTAAATAAAAGAATCATTAACATTCTTATTTTATGTGACTCTTAAGTTAAAACTCGTCATTTTTCGGTACTTTACTATTCTTAATGGTTATTATATTTTAGTTTAATTGATTTCTCAAATAAAACTCCTTACCCTATATGATATTATATTTTACTCAAAATTTATTATTATGCTTTACTGTAGCTAATTCATATTTAATTCGTTAACTTATATGATACTTTATTTAATTTAAAAATATTATTTTGTTTACCCTATTGATTTATAAACTAAACTCATTTGATACCCTATTTTTAATAAATTGTAATTTATTTCATTTTATTTGGTTTCTAAAATAAATTCATTTTCTCATGTGACGCCTTACTTTATTCAAGATTGTTATTATGCCTTATTATATTTAAATAAATCTCTTGAATATTTTATTTAGCATTTGACATGGATACAATGTACATGGTAGCACATGAACTTTGCCGTGCGAAAGTGATTTGGTAATGTAGGCACGATATGCCATGCATGTAAGATTTGTAATTGTGGCTTATAATCTGTAGTTACGAGATGTGGTGTCTCGGGGTAATTCTTGTTGTGCATCATGTGTTGGAAGGACTTGATTACGTGAAAGGGGCATTTGTTTCCCCAAATTGATTTCTCTCACATTTTTACTGTGTTCTGATTACTTTGCTTCTTTATTACCTATTTACTTCTTGCTGTCAATTGTGTTTCTATTAATCCTTTATCGGTTTTATATTAACTATCTTTACGTTGTTAGCCTTACATTGATATTTTTCCATTACTAGTATTATGTTGATATCTTGCACATGTTTTATGTTAGTGAGTGTCTCGACTTACCTTGTCACTATTCTACCGAAGTTAGTCTTGATACTTATTGGGTACCACTGTGGTGTCATGCTACGCTTCTGCACATTTTTTGTAGATCCAGATAATTCTGATCGTGTTGGTTTTGAGAATTTTGTTTGCACGACTGGAGACTTCAAGGTATACCTGCTTGACGTTCGCAGCGTCGTAGTCACCTTCAGATGTTATCTTTAGTATTGTTTATCTTCATTTCAAAAAAGTATTGTATATAGAAATTTTAGTGCATGTGAGTAGAGATTAAGACTCTGTACTACCGGTTCTGGGGATTGTATAATATTTATTTATTCAATTTTAGTCATATTATTTCATTTATCAGTTTAAGTTTTTATATAGTAAATTGGTTATCTCTATTAGATATCTTCATGTGTTAGGATTACTTAGTCTATAGCTTATCTAGTCTTATCATTAAAGAGGAAACTTAAAAGGACTGCTTCACAAAGTTTACTTGATAATTTTTGAAGGCGTAATGACCCCTCGTCCACTTAAACTTGCACTGGATTTTAAAGCCGAAATATGAACTTTCGATTTTCCTATTTTAGCACCTCAACTCGATAAAAATACTTATAATAAACTCCTCTCTTGGAGTGTGTATCTCAATTACCTGACATGAATATCTCATCAGATACTAAGACCATTTATTATTTGAAATTTGTAATGTCTGGGTCCCATTGTCACGACCCCAAAATTACCCCGGCTGTAATGGCACCTATCGCGATACTAGGCCAGCCAAATCAATATTCAAAACATAAAGAACCTTCTTTTCCTATTATTTTTAAACCGATAATTCATAAAAGTTTCATTTAAGCATTTTTAACAGACTAAGAAATGCCAAATAACAAATACAAACCAAAATTTCGGAGTCACTGGTCACGAGCATCTAAAGGAATCATACAAGTCTGACACATTATCTCTAATAATAAAATAAGTCTAGGAGATGCAAATACTACATAAGTAAGAAGGAGAAAGCAAGATTGCGGACGCGTGCAGCTACCTCGCAACATCTCCGAGAGTCCCTGGGACAAGTAAAAAACTAACTCCTGCTCGAGCACCTAGATCTGCACACAAGGTACAGGGGGTAATGTGAGTACGCCAACTCAGTAGTAATGAAAGTAAATAAGGTCCGAGCAATAGGAAACATGCAAGTACATGCTATAAATTCACAGTAAATACAACTCTTTTTACCAATAGTACATAGGTCAAATCATCATGCTTAAAAGCCGATTTCAGTAAAAAATCATTTGAAAGAATTTTTCCAACAGTTTCAATAGAAATACTTCAAGTTCGGAGTAAAAATGATGAAAATAATGAATAGCCTCTCGGGAAAAACATATATCATAAACTGCCCCTCAGGCGTAACATCATGGAAGTTTAGAGTGAAAGTGATAAAATCATAAGTAGCATCTCGGGCAAAACATGTATTAGAAACTGCCCCTCGGGCGTAATATCACTCAGAATCAGCCCCTCGGGCATACCTCACAATCACTCGTATGCAAGATGAGCCTACAGGAGTGCCAATCAACCGAGCCACCAAGTAATCAGCCCCTCGGGCAACCTCATAGTCACTCATGCCTCCCAATCACTCGTCACTCGGCACTCTCACTCAGTAGGTACCCGCGCTCACTAGGGGTGCCTACAGTCCAAGCGCTATAACAAGCCACCTTGTGGCATAAATGAATCAGGCCCTCGGCCTCACAAAAATCATGAATCAATAACAACATGATGCAGCGTGCAGCCCGATGCCATAATATCCCGACAACACAGGCCCTCGGCCTCACTCTGTCAGAAACCTCTCAAAAGCCACTCGGGCTATCAGTAAAAATAGGGAACTCGTCCCAAAACATTTTTCATATACATCAAGGTGGAGTAATGAAACTCAATTAAACAGTAATCAGGTAAAATCATGACTGAGTGTAACTTTCAAATCAAAAAAATGAGGAAATAGTAGTAAGAATCCCCCAAGGAGTCCAAACACTTGGCGCGAGGCCCAAATACGACATCCAGCCCAAAACATAGTAATATTCCTTAAAACATAAAGTATCATATGATTTGAAATCAAATATGCAACTTATTAGTTACTACAGGACGGACCAAGTCATAACCCCCCAATAGTGTACGCCACACACTCGTCATCTAGCATGTGCGCTACTCCAAAATAGTGATATAGTGCGAAGTCCGGGATTTCATATCCTCAGGACAAGATTTACAATCATTACTTACCTCAAACCGGCCAAAATCCTAACCCGTGATGCTTTTGCCTCTAGACTCGGCCTCCAATTGCTCCGAATCTAATCAAACCAGATATATATCGTCAATATATGATAAAGGAACAAAGCCCACTTGAAAATAGTCAAATTACATCAAAAATCTCGAAATTGGCCAAACCCGACGCCCGGGCCCACGTCTCGGAATTCGATAAAAATCACAAAACTAGAATCCGTATTCACTCACGAGTCTACCCATATCAAATTCGTCGAAATCCGACATCAAATGGCCATCCAAACCCCCAAAATCAACTCTCCAATTTTCTTCCATTTTTCCTTAATTTTCATCCCAAATTCCCAAATTAAATAATAAGAATCAAGACAAAATCATGGAATTAAACCAAATTTGAGTGAAGAACACTTACCCTAGTCGCTCTACTGAAAATCCCCTTCAAAATCGCCTTCTCCCGACCTCTCTATCGAAATTATGGAATTTTAGACTAAACCCTCGATTTTTGAACTTAAACATTCTGCCCAGATATTTACTTCATCGCGAACACGGTAACTCCCTCGCGTTCGCGAACCGCAAGCTTCCTCAGACCGAAACTCCCTTTTTCGCGAACGCGAGGGCCCACCCACGAACGCGAAGACCACTCAGCTCGACCNGAACGTAGAAAAACCCCCCCCCCCCCCGAACGCGTAGGCGTAGTTTCCTGAACCTCCACATGACCGTTGACACTACGCGAACGCAATGCCCAGGTCGCAAACGCGTAGCCTAAAACTCATGAACCTTCGTGAATGTGGGACCTATATCGCGAACGCGAAGAAAAACCCAGCTACCTCACTCAACATCCATTCACGAACGCGAGAGCCCTCTCGCAAATGCGAAGAAGGATTTCTCTGCAACAAAACACCAGAAAATCTGCCAACTTTCAAAACCAAGAATTGGTCCGTTAACCACCCGAAACTCACCCGAGGCCCTCGGGACCTCAACCAAACATGCCAATACATCCCTTAACACCATTCAAACTTAGTCAAGCCTTCGAACCACTCAAAACAATGCCAAAATACCAAATCAACCTCGAATTCAAGCCTAAGAACTTAAAAACTTCCAAATTACGACCGGAAATCGTCAAATATCCAATTTCGCCTAATTCAAGCCTAATTCTACCACGGACCTCCGAATAACATTCCGAATCCACTCCTATGTATCAAATCACCTAACGAAGCTATCCGAACCATAAAGCCACAGTTCGAGATCATATACCTAGAAGCCAATTTCCGGTTGACTTTTCCAACTTTTGAACCAAGTTAAGAGACTAAGTGTCTCATTTCTCTCCGCAATTACTACGAACCCGAACCAATCAACTCAACGCAACATAAAAGAGCTGAGCGATACAAGAATGAAGCAGAAAAATGGGGAAAACGGGGCTAAACTCTCGGAACGACCGACGGGGTCGTTACACCCATCCTTTGTAAAACCAATTTACCAAATTTTTAGTTTTTGTTCTCTTTCCTTTCTTTTTCATCATAGCTCCGCCAAAACCTTCGCTTGCCCAACCACTATTTCCGATAATAAAAATTCAAATATGATCAATTCATATCCTAATACATATCTTAGCGAAACCTCAGTCTAGAAATTTGTCCAAACAAGCCATCAGATCTTCTAAAAAAAATATCAAAACCATTCCCATAGGGTTTCCCTCGAAAAAAATGGCATCTCGGCGACACTCGTCAAAATCAAAACTAACAAACCACCTTAAGCACCTATTACTTCCCACCCCTGAAAGTTTCCATTAATTTTGTTGTCTCAATCGGCCAAAGAAGATCGCCAGAAACATTGTCACCATCATACCTTTTACCGTCAACTGAAAAAATTAGATAGCCCAACCAATGCCTAGTTTGGTGAGAATTTGGCCAAGAGATTATTCAAAGTTGCAATGAAGAGAAATGAGATGCTAAAATGGAGAAATCGAAAGTTCATATATCAGCTTTAAATTCGGTACAAATTTAGTTGACCAGGAAGTCATTTCGTCATTCTTGAATTTTAACAATGCGGTTAACATTAAAATAGACCTAAACATTTGGTCAAACAACTCTCCCATTGGGCCACACAACTACTCGGCCCAAAGAGCAAACAATAGAACCACTTAACCATAATAAACGTTGATGATCTTGAATGGGATATTGAGGTCACTTGTGATCTTGATTCTGATAAAAGTTACCAAAAGGTAAAGTAGTCCTAGGCAACACAACCTCATCAGGGTAAAGTAAAAAAGACAGTAAGTATAGAAATATCATTATAAGTAAACCCCAAATCGACTATTCTTTCGTGACACAAATTTAACTATATACAATTATAATTGGAGTCGCAAATAGGACTCTGACAAAAAATGTAGATGGGTCCATGAAGTTAGGGGCACTTGGCTCCTCCTTCCTTGGTCTTCCAGTTGTTGTAGCAGGGGCAAACACCTTTGTTTCCATAGTAACCAGGTGGAACACACAAGCACTTGTTGCAACATTTTTGACAAAATTAAAGAACATGCAGGGCTTATGATACTGTGTCTTGCTGCATCTTCTTGTACATTGTGGTAGGCATTCTGGCAAAACCAAATTAAGCTACACAATCAATACTAACCATTGTCATTATTTAAGTCGTTCAACCACGCTATCTAGCTATTTGTCACTTGCCTAAGTTAAGCATTTGGTTAGATAACTCAGAAACTGTCAGTTAGCCAATGGCTCAAAATTGGTACATAACTAATTCCTCTCTCTACATTACTTCATTTAAATACCAAATTTTTGGTTTATGGTAGAGTTCAAACTCATAAGGTATATATAGGTGTAATCCACTTACTACGCTTAAAATGCATTCTGAAAGTGGGTTTACCCATACCCCTTCGCCGAAAAATTACATTGGATAATAAGACAAAATTTATTTTTACCTCTATATATTATGTTTTGAATACTTTTAACGCATCCAAAAGCATAGCTTAGTGATCAAGGGGGTTCAAAGTCCTTGTAAGTTCATTGATTCAATTCTCACTAGCTAGTCTTTTTTAATTTTTTAAAATTTAATTAACTTAATGAAAATCCTGCCTCTACCACCGAGAATAATAATGAGATCAGTATAAAAGAGGAATACTTACGTGAGGCCTTCAAGCTCCCTGGTCCATTCCTTTTCTAAAGTAACAAACAATTTGTCAGGACTAATCCATCTTATTAGAGAAAATGTGAAGAATGTAATAGAGAGGTAGTGTTGGGTATTTGCAGCCAGAACAGTTGTTGCAACCATGTAGATGGCAAGGAGGGCCAAAAGGAAAATTGAAACAAGCTTGTCCATTGCTGAGTTTTCTAAAAGAGTGATGCAAAGAAGTAAATAAGAGAGGCCTATTTGTGTGTTTGTTGTAGAAGAGAGTGGGGCTTGAATGCTTGATGCAAGTGCTATATATGACTCTTGAATCTTGTCTATAAATACAGGCCTATAAGGTTCCTTGGCAAATGGTAGCAATAATTAAGAGATTCAGTTATTGTATTGGTGGTATTAAGTAAATTAAATGATGATTGCAGGTTATTTTATTTAATAAGCTTTGATTGATATCCATAATAAATGATAGATAATTTATCATTACGGGTTAAATTGCAGTGTTGATTTAAAAATTTCTTACATTGTCCGTACATAGAACTTAAATTCATAATTTAGTATAACCAAAGGCTGCGTGATCTAGCATTCAATAAAATTAGTGAAAATTATAGGAGGATACCATTTTAATTCTAATGGAGACAAAAAATATTACTATGTGTATACGGTCAAAACTGGGGATGACCGATTTTGAGACTTCTACGGCATTCCGAACCCGGCCACGATTGCATCGAAGCAAGATCCGAAGATCAACCCCGAGGTGCATTCGTCGAGTAAGTATATCGAGGATTAATATGCCTCGAGACAGAATAAAAATCGAAGACCATTATGGAAAGGCGGGAAGCTCCCAAGAGCACGTGGTTAAAGCTGGCAACGCCTGCAAAATAGTACAAGTCCATACGGGACCCTTATACAGCTGTACCAACAATATTTCTTTGTAATAATTACACATGTACTATGTTGGGATTCCCCCTCCTATATAAAGGGGATCTTTGTCATTTTTTGAGACACATGAATATTAAATACAACAAGAACATTCTCCGCCTTCTTAACATACTCAACATTTGTTCGACGGATTTATTGCCTTTCATTTATCGTGTTCATTAATTGTTCTTCATTTATTGCTCATAATTGATCGTAAAGGGATATCCTCGAGGCCCTCCATACTGTTATTCCTCCATCGATTGTCCTTTGTTAGGCGTTATAGTTCGACCTCGAGGCCTTGCTTCGGCCAGCTCGAGACCCTGTTTCATAACATCATGGTTTGCTTATCATCACTTTTATTTACTCTTACCTTATTCTCCTAGCTCACACTTAGCATCTATTGCCTAACAAATAGTATAAAAATAAATCACATATTTTTAGAACCACACAATCAAATATAATTGTCATTACCATTTTCAAGGTAAACAGTTTGGCACCCACCGTGAGGCTAAAAATAATAGTGATTGTTTTAGTGCTGGTTTTCTAAAAACACAAGTTATTATTCACACTTTTTCTTGTCAAAGAATCTTTGATTTCAGGTCAAAAAATGTCTAACACAGTGAATGCACACGAAAACGACGGTCCTGAAGATCATGGAGAGAACGGTGTAGCTGTTTCAAGCGCCAGTGTATCATTGCAAAACCTTGGGGTGGCACCAACACCAATCCCCGTGGATGTGGGCTCATGCAACGCCCAACATGTTGATATAAGTTCTCATACCGACGGAAGTGCACACCGGGAAAACCAACATGAAGCACAGAAAACTCCAGCGCGGGAGGAAAGAGAAGTTAGCCTTCATGTCATTTTTGAAATGTTACAGGCACAACAAGTGGCTATTCCTCAGCTACAAAGCCATCAAAAAACCCCAAGCACGGCACCACCAAAAACGGCTCCTCGAGTTGAGTAGGCACCGAAAAGGTCGAGCAACGACGGATCAGCAGCCGACACTGCTATTATGAAGATGCTTGAAGACCTCACAAAAAGAACTGAATCAGGCGAAAAGAAGATAGAAGCTAACGACAAAAAGGTAGAGACCTATAACTTGAGGGTCGATAAGATCCCGGGCGCGTCCCTGATTCTGAAGGGTGTAGATGCTAAGAAGTTCGTGCAAAATCCATTCCCATCAAGCACGGCTCCGAAGCCCATCCCAAAGAAGTTCAGAATGCCCGATCTCCCGAAGTACAATGGGACCTCGGAACCCAACGAGCATATTACTGCCTATACTTGTGCTGTGAAAGGGAACGACTTAAAAGATGACGAGATTGAATCCGTCCTGTTGAAAAAATTTGGAGAAACGCTGTCAAAGGGGGCCATGATGTGGTATCATAATCTACCCCCAAATTCAATAGATTCGTTTTCCATGTTGGCATACTCTTTTATAAAGGCGCATGCCGACACCATCAAAGTCGCTACAAGGAAGTCCGACGTCTTTAAAATCAAATAGAGAGAAAATGAGATGTTAAGGGAATTCGTGTCTCGCTTTCAAATGTAATGAATTGAGCTACCACCGGTCTCCGATGACTGGCAGTGCAGGCCTTCACTCAAGGCTTGAATGAACGAAGCTCGATAGCTTCGAAGCAACTAAAGTAGAGTCTAGTTGAGTAACCCGCCGTAACTTGGGAAGATGTGCACAACAGATATCAGTCAAAGATCAGGGTCGAAGATGACCAGTTGGGAGCCCCCTCGGGCTCAGTATATCCCAGCAGGCTCATAGCTAAGGAATCGAAGTCTACAGAAAGGGAGCCGAGATCGAGCAAACCAAGATATCAGCCATATGCCAAAGATCAAAGAGATACTCCAAGACGGGATATGCCTCAAAACGACCTTAGGACAACTCGGGGCCATAATTCCCGGGGACTTATGAGCAAAACCAGGTTTGCCATACATTCGAGGCCGATAGAGGCACCTCGATTATCAGAATACAACTTCAACGTCGATGTCTCAAACATTTTATCAGCCATGGAAAAGATCAGAGATACCAGGTGGACGAAACCCACGCAGTCAGATCCTTCCCTAAGAGACCCCAACTTAGTGTGCGGATATCACGACATCCACGGTCGCAGGACCGAGCATTGTATGCAACTTCGAGAGGAGGTGGCTCGGCTGATCGGCGAAGGGCATCTTCGAGAATTCCTCTGCAATCGATCCAAGAGCCACTTTCAAGAAAGAGAGGCGAATAGGAGGAACGAACCAAAAGAACCTCAGCACATCATTCACATGATCATTGGAGGAACCGACGTCCCTCAAGGATCCATGATCAAACAAACAAAAGTATCTGCCGCAACAGGAAAGCAGAATCGGAGCTATATTCTCGAGGAAATTCTTGCATTCAGTAAAGAAGACTTTGAGACCTTGTCTCAACCACATGATGATGCACTGGTAATTTCCATTCTCTTGAATAACATTCAAATTAAACATGTGCTCGTGGATCCAGGTAGCTCGGCCAACATAATTAGGTCGAAGGTGGTGGAGCAGCTCAGACTGCTCGATCAAATTGTACCCGCCTCTCGAATCCTCAATGTATTCAACATGGCGAGCGAGAAAACGAAGGGGGAAATCATCCTCCCGATCAACGTGTCCGGTACAGTTCAAAACACCAAGTTTTATGTCATCGAAGGCGATATGAGATACAATACCTTGCTTGGAAGGCCGTGGATACACAACATGAGGGCAGTACCATCAAATCTTCATCAGATGATGAATGTAACAACAAAAGACGGTGTAAAAACAGTATATGGAGAGCAACATTCGACAAGGGAGATGTTCGTGGTGCACGACATGGCACCAACATCCATACCCTTCACTTTGGAGGTGCCAGAGGACAAACAGGCCCTCGAGGATGATGAAGAAGACTTCCTCACTCCTCGAACCTTCGTTTCCCCCGAAGAATCGGATGCAACAAAATCAACGATTGCAGAGCAGGAGCAGGCTGTTTTGATTGAACATTTCCCAGATTGAAAGGTATACCTGGGAACGGGGTCAACCCCCGAACTCAGGAAAAAACTCATTCAATTCCTTATTAACAATATCGATTGCTTTGCTTGGTCCCATTTAGACATAACGGGGATCCCGCCGGGAATAACCACCCATCGACTAAGCGTCGACCCCAGGTTCAAACCGGTAAAGTGAAATAAAGGCTCCCAGTCCGAGGTAAAACATGAATTCATCAAGGAAGAGGTAACAAAACTCCTCAAGATCGGGTCCATTAGTGAAGTAAAATATCCCGAATTGTTGGCCAATGTAGTGGTAGTTCCCAAATAGGGGAATAAATTGAGAATGTGCGCAGATTATAAAGACTTAAATAAAGCATGCCCTAAAGATTCATTCCCGTTGCCTAACATCGATCATTTGATTGATGCCACGGCTGGCCAAAAGATCCTTACTTTTCTCGACGCCTACTCCGGGTATAATAAAATTCAAATGAATCCCAGGGGATAGGGAAAGGACTTCGTCCATCATACTTCTATAATGTGATGCCCTTGGGGCTAAAAAACACAGGAGCCACGTACCAGCGCCTAGTTAATAAGAAGTTCGAACATCAAATAGGAAAATCCATGGATGTTTACATTGATGATATGCTAGTTAAGTCCCTGCGCGCAGAGGACATTTGATTCATTTGCAGGAAAAATTTGACATCCTTAGAAGCTACAACATGAAGCTCAATCCCGAGAAATGTGTCTTCGAAGTAGGCTCAGGAAAATTCTTGGGCTTCATGGTATCAAACAGGGGGATCGAGATCAACCTCGATAAAATCAAGGCCATCAAAGAAATCACGGTGGTAAACAATGTGAAGGCCGTACAGAAGCTGACCAGACGGATAGCGGCCTTGGGCCGGTTCATCTCGAGGTCATCGGACTGGAGTCATCATTTCTTCTCCTTGCTCAAAAAGAAAAACATCTTCGAGTGGACTCCAGAATGCCAACATGCCTTAGAGGAACTGAAGTGCTATCTATCAAACCCACCTTTACTCCACACCCTGAAGGAGGATGAAACGCTATACTTATATCTGGCCATATCCGAGGTAGCAGTAAGTGGTGTGCTGGTTCAGGAAGAACAAGGTACGTAATTCCCGGTCTACTATGTAAGTCGGACCCTGGAAGATGCCGAAATCAGGTATCCGCACTTAGAAAAATTAGCTCTCACATTAATAAGTGCATATTGAAAATTAAAGCCTTATTTTCAGTGTCATCGCATTTGTGTTCTAACAACATATCCTCTTCGAAGCATATTGCATAAACCCGAATTATCGGGCCGATTGGCCAAATGGGCCATTGAACTCGGGGGGTATGATATCGAATATCAACCCCGAATAACTATCAAGTCCCAAATTTGGGCGGACTTCGTGCCGACTTTACGCCCGCCCTTGTGACCGATGTAGGGAAATAACTCTTACTTAAAACGGGCACATCGTTAGGAGTATGGACCCTATTCACCGACGATGCCTCGAACGTGAAAGGGTCCGGGCTCGACATAGTTCTGAAACCACCTACGGGCCGTATGATTAGCCAATCTATAAAAATTGCAAAGTTGACTAACAACAAAGCCGAGTATGAGGCTATGATTGCAGGTCTCGGGTTGGCCAAGGGCCTGGGAGCAGAAGTCATCGAAGTAAAATGTGATTCCCTTCTGGTAGTAAACCAAGTAAATGGGAGCTTCGAGGTTCGAGAAGACAGGATGCAGAGATACTTGGATAAATTTTAAGTCACATTGCATCGCTTCAAAGTATGGACACTGGTCCACATAACTCGAGAGCAAAATAGCGAGGCTGACGCACTCGCAAACCTGGGATCATCCGTTGAAGAAGATGGAATACTCCCCGGGGCTATAGTACAACTATCCAAGTCGGTGATCGAAGAAGGCCATGCCGAGATCAATTCCACCAGTCTAACATGGGATTGGAGAAATAAGTACACCGATTATTTGGGAAGTGGGAAGCTACCGATAAACCCAAAGGAGTCGAGGGCCCTGAAAACCAAAGCAACCCGATTTTCACTCGACGAAAATGGAAATCTATACAGAAGGACCTTGGATGGGCCCTTAGCAGTATGCTTGGGACTGGGGGACACTGATTACGTGCTCCGAGAAATCCATGAGGGCACCTGCGGAAATCACTCCAGTGTTGACTCCTTAATTCGAAAGGTGATCAGAGTAGGTTACTATTGGGACAACATGGAGAAGGACACCAAAGAATTCATCCGAAAATGCGACAAGTGCCAGAGATTTGCACCAATGATTCACCAACCCGGTGAACAACTACATTCAGTCTTATCGCCATGGTCGTTCATGAAATGAGGAATGGACATCGTCGGCCCCTACCAACGACAGTAGTTAAATCTAGATTTATCCTATTTATGACTGACTACTTTTCAAAATGGGTGGAAGCGCAGGCCTTCGAGAAAATAAGAGAAAAAGAAGTCATCGACTTCATCTGGGATCATATCATGTGTCGATTCGGGATCCCCTCCGAGATAACATATGATAACGAGAAGCAGTTCATCGGAAGCAAAATAAAAAATTTCCTCGAAGCTCATTAAATCAAAAGGATCCTATCAATGCCCTACCACCCATGTGCAAATGGTCAGGCCGAATACACAAACAAAACCATCATTCAAAACTTGAAAAATAAATTAGAAAATGCGAAAGGAAAATGGAAAGGAATTTTGCCCGAGGTGCTATGGGCATATCGAACAACTTCAAAGTCGAGCACAGGAGAGACACTGTTCTCTTTGGTATATGGGTCCGAGGCTTTGATACCGATCGAGGTCAGAGAGTCAAGCGCCAGATTCGGACACGCCACTGAGGACTTAAACAATAAGGCCATGACTAAAACCCTAGAACTGTTAGATGAAAAGCGAGAGGCTTCGCTAGTTCGAATGGCCGCCCAAAAACAAAGGATCGAAAGATATTATAATAGGAGAACAAACCTCCGATATTTCGGGGTCGGGGACTTAGTCCTAAAGAAGGTCAGCCTCTACACTCGAAACCCAAATGAAGGGAAGCTAGGCCCGAGCTGAGAAGGATCGTACCGCGTCCTCGAAGTAATCGACAAAGGGTCCTACAAACTCGACACCATGGAAGGCGAGCAACTTCCAAGGAATTGGAACATATCAATGCTGAAACGCTATTATTGCTAGGGTATAACCTTCTCCCTTTTCATTTTTGTGCTTCACACTAATTTTTTACAGGTGTCCGATGGAAGACACTAAAACATCCTTTGACTCAAAGACCTTGGGTTTTAAAGCATGCGTTGCACTCTTTTCCTTCGATCAGGTTTTATCCTGATAGGGTTTTACCGAAAAGGTTTTTAACGAGGCAACATCCATATGCTACCTACGGAGAACTCATCAAGTATTCGAGGCTTCTCTTTGGTCAACCTCAAATACTGGGGGCATCCCCCTAGGAGATCACCTACTCGAAGAAATTGAAATATGCCAAAGAGGGTCTCGACAAAAGAATGATGTATCGGACCAAACGGTCGAATGAACCGTGTCCGCGTAGAATAATCAAACCCTCGAGGGAAAAACATGTATGCTTGTACCAAGTAATCGAAGGAGTATCTTTTATCATCAAAACGCTTTTGTGCTTCAAATAAGTTTGCTATTTTCACAAGAAACGGCTCCAGGGAAAAAAAAATTCCGAACACTCGGGGACTGTCATCAACAACCAGCTCATCAAGCCACCAACCTCGAGCTCGTAAGCCCTCCATGAGGAAACATTGAACCTGTAAGACCTCAATGAGGCCACCTCGAGCTTGTAAGACCTCCATGAGGCAATATCAAATCTGTAAGACCTCGAAGAGGCATGCTAAAAAACATAAGCCCTCCATGAGGCAATATCGAATCTGCAAGACCTCGAAGAGGCATGCTAAAAAACATAAGCCCTCCATGAGGCAACATCGAATCTGTAAGACCTCGAAGAGGCATGCTAAAAAACATAAGCCCTCCATGAGGCAATATCGAATCTGTAATACCTCGAAGAGGAATGCTAAAAAACATAAGCCCTCCATGAGGCAACATCGAAATTGTAAGACCTCAACAAGGCATGCCCAAATTTGTAAGACCTTAAAAAGGCATAATCCTGATATTAAAGTCAAGGCTATATATTCGAATTTGTAAGACCCCTAAAAAGGCATACCCTCGCCTCGATATAGACGCCGAGGCTATCTCACTCGGGGACTAAAAGGCTATGGACAAACATAAAGACTACGGTCATATCAAAAGGCTCCATCCAAATTAACGCGGCTCGGAGACGTTCGACCACCATCATAAAACTACAGGCCTTCAAATATTTCAAAAATAACTGGTTAACCAGGCTACCCTCGGCATAAGCAAAAGAGCTTCGATCATATCAGCTCCAAACAATGAAAGGGCTTCGAAACAATCAGCCTTCAATAAAAAGACTTCAAAAATTCAGCCTTCGAACGAACCTCCCGAGGTGCTCATTTATCGTCACATATCGACTCAGAATCGAGGTTCTTATCGAGCCATCGAAGAGTCAGACGAACACAAAAACTTCAAAAGTCTTTAGCCGAAATGAAGACTATAGTCATACTAGAGGTCGCATCGACCCTATATAAAAAGAGCCTAAGGGCCAATGCATAAGAGCCCAAGGGCCACCCTAAAGAGCCTCTGGGCCGAACTAAAAGAGCCTAGGGCCAACTTAAAGGGCCTCGAGGCCGATTAAAAAACCTAAGGGTTTATTTTAAACTCCAAAATTTCGGACCAATTATCAATAAGCATCACAGTCTATTCCAAAAAATCAAAGCAAAGACAAGAAATGACGAAGAACAAAGGCCTTTATATATAGTGAAGATTCACGGAGGTGTATTTACAAGGCTCATGCCTGGAGCCCTTACACAAAAAAGAGAACGAATAAAAACCTAATCTACCACCGGGGTTCTGCCTCCAACGTCTCCCTCGAAGGTTGTGCCTTCAACGGCTCGGCCCCCAGGTCTTCAACGACCTCTTCCCCCTTGGGGACTTCGCCTTCGTCTTCGTCATCTTCATCTTCTGAGCCACTGCTCGAGTCACCATCAGAAGTAAGTAGGGCCGCTGATTCCTCTTATAGGGTCTCCACCATCTCGATCTCAGCAAACAGATCGACACCCCCTGCATGTATATCCTCGAGCGCCTTCCTCCGAGACTTTAATCGGGCATGCTCCAGGGCTCGATCATTTTTATCCCGACCTCCTCAGACATCTTCCTGGCTTGTGCATTTGCAACAACAACATCCTCTTTTTACGAGGATATGAGCGCATTGTCTTCAGCCCTGGCTACGGACAACGCGACAACTGATTCAGCGTGAAGATCTTTGTACTTACTACTCTCCGCCTTTGTATCCTGAAGATGATGCTCAACCGAGGCCAACCTCCCCTGTAGGGCATCTCTCTCGGAGACCATCTCGTTCACATGCTTCTTGAGTCCGAGAATCTTGGTATCCCTGGCTCGAAGCTCCTCCCACGTCAGGGCATTTTTCTTCTCAAACTGCAAAGATCAACCCAAAGGTGTTAAATGCTAAAGTCGAGTAGGTGTATAATAAAAACAGATGAAGGTTGTATTACCTGCTCAGCAAGATCGGTTCGCTCTTGAGACACCGCCTCCAAACGAGCCCGAAGGTCACGGAGTTCTTCCTCCTTCTTGGTAAAATGAGCTCTAAGCTTATTAGCCTCCGAAGAGAGCTTCCTGCACTCTTCTTCGTAGTGGGTCGACTTGGCTTGAGACCTAGAACGGGCCTTATTGTAGAGAAAATGTCCTAAAAGCGAAAATGAAACAAAATTAGAAAGATGAGGATCAAAGCCTTGAACATAATTTATGAAATATTACCTATTTGCAGAGCCTCTCGGCTTCATCGAAAATAAGTGAGGCGTTAAGCTCGGGGTTTTCCTCGACCCCAGTGAAGAGTCCTTAAAATATGTCCTTATCTCGATGGACGGACGCCCCCACATCGGAAGACTTTATATTTTGGGCATCCCGTATCTCCCTCGGAGATAATGTTGGGCCCGGTAGGGAATCACTCACTTCGATAGCCCCAGCTGGTCGATCGGGGCCCTCTCTTGCTTCTGGAGAGCTTCAGAACTAGGCTCCTCCAACTCGTCTACCGAGTGCCCCCGGCTCGGGGAATATTTTGGCCGTCAACCGGCTCGGGGACATCATCCGATTCACCCTTGAGGGCCTCTTTGGCCCGAGGTGGGATAAGAGAAACAACGAATCCTGATTCGGCACCCATCGACTCAGTAAGATGCGGAAAAATCATGCTCCCTCTTCCCATGGTTGCAACCGAGGATTTATTTTTCTCTTCGCCTCCAGCTGGGGGGCTCTCTAATACCTCTGGAGTTAAGGTCGCTGAATCGGCCTTAAGTTTTTCCGCTTTAGCCTTCTTTGGCTTGAAGGACTCGGATGACGATTTCCTTCTTCTCTTTACTAGGTTTAGGGGTATCCCCTTCCCCATGCAGTGCTTCTCTCATCAAAGAGGCCTCTCCCAGATCTGCATAAACACAAAATATAAACACAAGAAATGAGGACACGGTCAGGGATATCTCTTCTAAGGGGCTCAAGTACGGAAGGAGTAGGAACTCACCGTTATTTTTAGCTTCCCATCGAGCTCTGGCCAGGTCGCGCCATACGCGCGAGACATATGGGAAGTTTGAATCTAGCTGGTTAACCCAGCCTGAGAGATCCTTAACCACTCCGGGATGCCCCGCGGCAGCTACACCATCGAAGGAAGTTATTCCATGGGGAAATTGATCCAAAGGAAAGAGAAAATACTTAACATATTCACTTACGTTTCATGTTCCACTCTTCAGAGAACGATATCTTCTCCACAGGAATCAGATCCGAGGTCCTAACTCGGACAAAGCGGCTCATCCACCCTCTATCCTTGACTTCGTCGGTGCAAGAAAAGAAAGCTTTCGAGGCCTGATGTTGAAGTTTAATCAGGCCACCCCGGTAGAGTCGGGGACTGTACATTCTGATCAAGTGGTCAAGGGTAAAAGGCATCCCCTCAACTATGTTTTCAAAGTGCCTAATCATATAAAAAATGCACCAAAATGATGGATGGATTTGGCCGAATGTCACTCGATATTGCTTGCAGAAATCGAGGATCACGGGGTCTATCGACGGCAAGGATGTCCCTACTGGACCAATGGTAAATGGGTAGGTATACACGCTAAGAAAGCTAGCTTTATGGGTCGTTATGTCTCCTTCCCGAGAAGGAATTTCCACTTGCATCGCATCTCCCCAGCGGCAGTCGGTCTTCACCTTCTCGGTGTCTGTTATTAGGCTAATATATCGGGACATGGGTTCACACCGTCCCGACTTCGAAGAAGGCTTGTCAACCTTGAAATTGGAGGTTGTTTCACAGGGCCCTGGGATGCATTCTTCGAGACGAGGGGGTACTATTGCCTTGCCCTTGGACGAGCGTGAAGATGAGGAAGCTTTATCATCTTGAGAAACGGTTTTGGAGGTCTTCACCATTCTTTCAGGAAGATTTCAGAAGGAAGTAGAAAAATTAATTAGGGAAAGAGCACAAGAAAGAAGTAGGAAGAGCTCTTTTGAAGGTTTGAAGATGTAATGAAAAATAAGGGGCGAAGGAAGGAGTATTTATAGGGGCCAGTCATGTGCACTAAGGAAAGCCAAAAGACAGCCAACCGCTATAATCAGTTCGAAGACTTTTCAAGAGGTGTGCGAACGTGACCTTTTAAGCATCCCTCTTGTCACATCAACCACTCAATATGACATAACTGACGTAATAGTGGAAGCATTGAAGGGTTAGAGAATTCAAATCGTTTCTTGTCTTTTCATTCCAAGAAATGCTGGGACTATCTGTACACGGTCAAACCGGGGATGACTGATTTTGAGGGTTCTATGGCATTCCAAGCCCGGCCATGATTGCATCGAAGCAAGATCCGAAGATCAACCCCGAGGTGCATTCCTCGAGTAAATATATCGAGGATCGATATACCTCAAGACAGAATCAAGATCGAAGACCGTCATGGAAAGGCGGGAAGCTCCCAAGAGCACGTGGTTAAAGCTGACAACGCCTGCAAAATAGTACAAGTCTGTACCAGACCCTTATACAACTGTACCAGCAGTATTTATTTGTAATAATTACACATGTACTATGTTGGGATTCCCCCTCCTATATAAAGGGGATCCCTGTCATTTTTTGAGACATATGAATATTGAATACAACAAGAACATTCTCCGCCTTCTTAACATACTCAACATTTGTTCTACGGATTTATTGCCTTTCATTTTGTTACACCCCACATTTTCATACGTGAACGTACGCCATAAGTAAATTGATGGAAACTCGGGAATGAGATATTACATCCCGCATTTTCGGACGTTAAGGTTTCGTCGTAAAGTTAATCGACGCAAACTCAGGAATGCGACTATTTTTGAGGTTATAAGTATTATGTTATTTCAAATAAGTGATAAGTAAGTTCGTGAAAGTCAGAGGGTAAGAAAATCGAAAAAAATGAGTTTCCCCGAAGCTTGGAAATTTTGGATAAAATAGGTTCGAGCTATAATATCCGGTATTTATGGACTAGTGCCATACAAGGTATAACATGACCATGATAGTAAGGTGTACAAGGAATGTTAAAAGTAAGTAAGATTTTAAGTAATTGGAGATAATTCTTAATTATGTGAGGAATTGGTTAATTATTGGATAGTGGGAGATTATCAAATTAATAATGAGATTAGTGGTTAATTAATGGGGATTTTGGATAAAGTTTGAACTACAAAAACGTGGCAGCCCACTAAGCTAACAATGTGACTCTTACATTATACTTGAAAGATGGAAAATTTTTGTAGATTATGTGACATTAGTCATCAAAGTGGGGCCCACTCAATTTGACAATATAATGGTATCTTGTTGATCCTCCACCGGATTAAAAAAAAACAGTAGTTGCAAATGTCATATGTAGTTTTGAACTAAAAGAATCCAAGGCAGTATTTATACTTCTATCATTGCTTACACAAACTTGAAGCGGAATTAAGGATAGATGAAAATTTCGAAGGCAAGTGTATGAAAACATTAGCTGCCAACTATTTTCGAAAATATGGGAAGTACCATTTTAAGTTGCTTCCAAAATTTAAATAATTGATATTATCCTTAACTGCGTTACTCCTAATTAGTTGGGCAGATGCCAAACTTCTATACCGATCTTAAGGTATAAGGAACCCCTCTGTGGAAAATGTGATTTCGTAGAAGCTTGATACTTCTGTTTGCGAAAAAGAGGCCCCGGTTTCTCCTTAAAAAAAAAAGAAAGAGAAAAAACCAAAGAAATGATAAAATACATTGAAGTGAAATATTTCTCAAGATAATCAGCTCAGGTATGTGAAGGCTATCCCTTATTTCTATTTTCCATGATCCATACGATACAAACAAAACGAGCAAATGCACAACTTCCATAAATTACTCTATTCATAGAAATGCTAGAGATGTATATATTCTTATTTGTCCATGTGTCATATTATTCTATCATCTATTCATGGGTCTCAAAAATACGTAAGTTGGTAAAGTTTATTTCATGATATTAATCAGAGGCATAATTTTCGTATGACGTACCGAGAGATTTTATTAATGTATTTCATATGCATTTCTAGCATTTATGCATGTTCATTGACCCATGACTCAGAGGGAGTTATATACGCGTATATATGTATTTATATATATGTATATGAGACATGGGAAAGGTTATGGCGTTATATACGCACCACCACCTGATCAGCTGGTATATGTTGATGATTTGCCCACAGTGGCCGAGATGATATGATGTGATGCCCTCAGAGGCTTAATGATGTTATATACGTACAAACCTATGCATTACATGACATTTGTACGCATATGCATGACATTATAAATCTTTCACGATTTACAGAGATATCTAGACTTACAGGTTGATTATGTGTGTCTTTAATTAATGTTGACTTATTATTACGTTTCAATTTTTCCTTACATACTCAGTACATTATTTGTACTGACGTCCTTTTGTTGGGGACATTGCATTCATGCTTGCAGGTATAGATAATCAGTTTGACGAGCCCTCATAGTAGACGATATTGGCATTCAGTGAAGGATCGGTAAGACTCCACCTCATTCATAGTGCAACCAAGTCTATGAGTCATCATGTCAGAGTTTTACTACAGACTTATGGGTAGGCCGGTACCTTGTCCCACTTACAAGTTGTACATTACGAGTTCTGGCCATGTTGGCCCATGATAGTCACAAAGAAAATAAATGAGTTATAGAGTGGTTCGCTCCGGCCAATGCGGCACCGGGTGCCAGCCACGCCTTGCCAAGTTCGAGGTGTGACAAAGTGGTATCAGAGCATTTCTGTCCTAGGGAGTCTACAAGCCGTGTCTAGTAGAGTCTTGTTTATGGGCGAGTCGTGCACCATACTTATAAGCAGGAGGCTACCGGGCATTTAAGACTCTCACTCTTTCTTCTTACTCTAGATAGTGTAGTAGAGCTCACTTATAAGAATTCAAATTTCGAACTTATATTTTATTCATAGTAAGACGATGCTTACATTCAGAAAGACGATCGATAAGAGATATAGCTGTGGAAGTGTTGAGTTAGAGGAAGTCGATTTTGCATATTGCTTATGATGAGTAAATGAGAGGTCTTCAGCAGATCTTACATGTACTAAAAGGTGTACGGTTCTTGGTAAGGATTTTTAAGGAAAGAATATTTATCCACTCTTATGGTAAAAGGGAATAACATAATCGGAAGTTAGATACAAGTTTCAGCAAGTAAAAGGAGCAAGGTGAAGCAGGGTTTGAGACACCCAATTAATAAAGATTATCAGTATTTACCATTCAGGAAGGGAGGTATAACCATTTTGAATTACTTTCAATAGTAATAGATGTACATACAATCAGCCACACCTATTTTAGTCATGCCCTATGGGAGCTAACAGTATGGTTTAAGAGAAGGTCATGATAGTAGGATCTGGCTGGGGTTAGAGTAACCCAAAATGATGAATAGATGATTTGCATTAGTTGACATTTATGAAGGATATTACAAAGGTGCTAAAAGATCCCCTTGTGAGACACCCAGGTAGTGCACTCTAGAATATTACAATTAGATGTGAATACTAGCATGATAAAAAAAAAATCCGAAGATAGGTACTGAAAGCCTGGAAGGGATAAATATTACCTTAGTGTGACTCTCGTCCCTAGTAAAGCGAGGAGGTTGAGTAACCTGAAGAGCCGATGAATGAAGCAAGGAGAGATAAAAGAGAAAGAATATCTTGTTGAAGTTTCAGAATAAAGTGATAGACATAAATGTTAGGAGGAAGTAAGAAGAGAGCTAATGAAGCATTAAGAGTAAGGTGTAATACATGGATGACAATGGTACGTTAAAAAGATGACAGTATCAGAGAGACTATAGTCAAGTGAAGGAAAAGATGAGAAGTGACAAGTCTTGAGACAACAAAAGAGTATAGGCCATAAATTCATATCCTCATTTTGAGAAATAAGTTCGTGACTCCAACATGACTACCAAAAGAAAAAGTTAGACCCCAAAGTAATAGAAATCAGTATGGGCTGGTGAATAAGGTAAGCTAAACAGGAATTAGGGACTGAGTAATTTGATAATGATCTGCATCGTGAGAATTTTAGATTGCGTTCCAGCAATAATAAAATAGACAGCAGAAGAATATTCATAAGAAATTCAGGGAAAGGTCATTCAAGAAGACGCTTCCCTAAAGCAAGCAATGTGAGCAAAGTTCAGCTTAAGGGACTGTATGTGCCAATTATACTAAGTGTCTCCCTCGCGAGTAAGGAATTTCGTTATCCTTGGTACAGAAGGATCACCGCAAGACGAGAAAGGGTCATTAATGATATGAGAAGACGCCAAAGATAAAGAGGTAAAACATCTATAGGTAGATCGTTGTAGAGCTAAATATTAGTACTCCCCTAAAGAGGGGGAATATGGAATGATGTGGCATTAAGCCAAAATTAAGTAGTTCTAGTAATTATGGAATGACGAAGGAAGAATGCAAAAAAAAAAAAAGAAGGGATGAGATTGCAATTATCCAAAGCCTACATATATGCTAGGATGCCATAATGTTATACAAGCACGGCGTCAAGGAAAGGAAGTATGGGTTCCTGCCCGGGATGTTATTCATAAATAAGGAGCCAGTGAAAGAGGTAAGTTAAGACAAAGGAAATAACCCAAGACAGATTACGCGGAATATGGATATGAGAATGGGCCGACGAATAGTTAGTAGTTGATTCAGGAAGAGCCTAGTCATGACTAGACAAGAAGTTACATACAAATCAACAGATCATGCAAGATAAATATAGTGAACCCCAACATGGAGATTCAACCTCGTTGTAATGTCATTATAATACTTGAGATATATTCAAATAGGAGTAGGGGTAGTTAAAGGTAACTTATGAATGTTACGGGAATTAAAGAGAGAGCCACTGGGAAGACAGTCAAATATCAGTTCAGAAGCAACCCTACAAGCACAAGAGTGAGGAGGCAAGTAACTACGTATAATAGTGGGCGAGGAAGGACATCAAAAATTTTATTGGGAATAAGATGTAATAAGCTCGCAGCTTTACAAGAGTCAGGGGGTCCTCCCTAAGTACTACAGTGAAAGACTAGCTGAGGAAATGAGGAAGGAGGTTCAACCTAAGCACAGTGACCTAAAGAGGAAATGATCTTGTAACAACAGTTTCACAACAACATTGTACATCCTCCATAAGAAAGAGGAACCTACCGTGGCTAGTGAATGAGAAATAAAATCAAAAGCAATATTCGAAGATCATATGAGTTGTACGAAAATTCCGGCATGCGTGAGAGCTAAGATAAGCTAAGTATGCCCCCAACAAGGGGGAAGAAAGACCAGGGAAGGTAATGACTTACGTTTAAAGAAAATTAAGAAGGAACGAAAGAATCATTCGATCAATGATCCAGAGTTGGTTACGTTGTGAACGCACTTAAGAGTTCAGATTATTATCTATGCAGCATATATGTTGACAATCATACAACCGTAGAAGATTATGATATAAGCTAAAAGAAAGAATTGAGCCCAGGTTATAGACAAAGGAATGAATTGTTAGAAGATTGTATCATGGATATTCCATAGCGTCCATGGAGGGTAAAAGTAATAACTAATAACATGAGCCGCAGATTGGAAGATAACTTAAGCCAACATAAAGGTCGATCAAGAGAAGGAGGAAACTAAAGAGTTACATCAACAAAAGTAAATCAGGATCCGATTATTGGACCCAGAAATTGTAGAAATCGTGACTGAGAACATTGGATGATCACTCTTAATATCAGAGGTACAAGAGAGGAATTACAACAACCATATTCTATAACAGCCCTACGATAAAGTCAGTTGGAAAAGTACAGGCCTCATAAGAAGTCAGTACGAAACTCCCACCAAATTATGTATGCACTAGAGGTGCAAGTATTATAATAGAGCTTCAAGTTATGGACGTGAATTATACCTATGTGGAAGGGAGGTCATGAAAGAGATAGAAGTACGAGATGAGATTAGACCATCATTCTTAAGATGATCAGTAACGAAAAAGCGTTCAAAGACTTAGCTTTATGCATGTAGGATAAGAAACAAGGGTAACCTGGAGTTTGGTCGCATACCTTAGTAGCAATAAATCGAAGTAAGAGTTATGGTATAGTATGGCCTACTTAGATGTAGTAAAGTTAATGATGCCCAGAGGAACAACTTGACATAATTTTGTATATGTTCACAAAGTAAGTCCTAGAGATTGGATAAGAGCTGGAGGAAAGAGGAGAGAAGTGTTGCATAGGCGCACATACAAAGTTAGAGTCGTACAAGCTGCATGATAGAAGATAGCAACAGTTACGAGATTAGAATGATTCCGACTACAAGTTGTGGTGTAAGAAAGAAGCTTAAAGGGGGGAATTCCCTGGCCCTTAGATCTATTCAGAGAACAATTGCCTAGATGGAAAGAAGAGTACTCATGTATTTGGAAGACATAAGTTACGAAAATGATGAGTGTGTTAGTCAACATTCGAGGACGAATGTTCCAAAGGAGGGAATGATGTTACACCCCACGTTTTCGTACGTGAAAGTACGCCATAAGTAAATTGATGGAAACTCGGGAATGAGATATTACATCTTGCATTTTCGGACGTTAAAGTTTCGTCATAAAGTTAATCAACGCAAACTCGGGAATGAGACTATTTTTAAGGTTATAAATATTATGTTATTTCAAATAATTGATAAGTAAATTCGTGAAAGTGAGAGGGTAAGCGAATCGAAAAAAATGAGTTTCCCTGAAGCTTGGCAATTTGGGATAAAATACGGTTCGAGCTATAATATCTAGTATTTATGGACTAGTGCCATACAAGGTATTACATGACCACGATAGTAATGTGTATAAAATATGTTAAAAGTAAATAGTATTTTAAGTAATTGGAGATAATTTTTAATTATGTGAGTAATTGGTTAATTATTAGATAGCGGGAGATTATCAAATTAATCATGAGATTAGTGGTTAATTAATGGTGATTTTGGATAAAGTTTGAACTACAAAAAACGTGGAAGCCCACTAAGCTAACAATGTGACTCTTACATTATACTTGAAAGGTGGCAAAATTTTGTAGATTATGTGACATTAGTCATCAAAGTGGGGCCCACTCAATTTGACAATATAATGGTATCTTGTTGATCCTCCACCAGATTAAAAAAAAACAGTAGTTGCAAATGTCATATGTAGTTTTGAACTAAAAGAATCCAAGGCAGTATTTATAATTCTATCATTGCTTACACAAACTTGAAGCAGAATTAAGGATAGATGAAAATTTCGAAGGCAAGTGTATGAAAACATTAGCTGCCAACTATTTTCGAAAATATGGGAAGTACCATTTTAAGTTGCTTCCAAGATTTAAATAATTGGTATTACCTTAACTGCGTTACTCCTAATTAGTTGGGCAGATGCCAAACTTCTATACCGATCTTAAGGTATAAGGAATCCCTCTGTGGAAAATGTGATTTCGTAGAAGCTTGATACTTTTGTTTGCGAAAAAGAGGCCCCGGTTTTTCCTTAAAAAAAAAAGAGAAAAAACCAAAGAAATGATAAAATACATTCAAGTGAAATATTTCTCAAGATAATCAGCTCAGGTATGTGAAGGCTATTCCTTATTTCTATTTTCCATGATCCATACGATACAAACGAAACAAGCAAATGCACAACTTTCATATATTACTCTATTCGTAGAAATGCTAGAGATGTATATATTCTTATTTTTTCATGTGTCATATTATTCTATAATCTATTCATGGGTCTCAAAAATACGTAAGTTGATAAAATTTATTTCATGATATTAATCAGAGGCATATGGTTATGACGTACCGAGAGATTTTATTAACGTATTTCATATGCATTTCATGCATTTATACATGTACATTGACCCATGAATCAGACGGCGTTATATACGCGTTTATATGTATGTATATATATGTATATGGGATATGGGAAAGGTTATGGCGTTATATACGCACCACCACCTGATCAACTGGTATACGTTGATGATTTGCCCACAGTGGCCGAGATGATATGATGGGATGCCCTCAGAGGCTTAATGATGTTATATACGTACAAACCTATGTATTACATGACATTTGTACGTATATGCATGACATTATAAATCTTTCATGATTTACAGAGATATCCAGACTTACAGGTTGATTATGTGTGTCTTTAATTAATCTTGACTTATTATTACGTTTCAATTCTGCCTTACATACTCAGTACATTATTCGTACTGACGTCCTTTTGTTGGGGACGCTGCATTCATGCCTGCAGGTATAGATAATCAGTTTGACGAGCCCTCATAGTAAACGATATTGGCATTCAGTGAAGGATCGGTAAGACTCCACCTCATTCGGAGTGCAACCAAGTCTATGAGTCATCATGTCATAGTTTTACTAAAGACTAATGGGTAGGCCGGTACCCTATCCCATTTGATGTCAGTAAATCTTAGAGGCTTTGTAGACAAATGTTCAGTTTGTACAGTATGTCTGAGGCCTTAACGGCCCATATGTATTCATCTTTTATGAACGATAGTTTATTGATTCAGCATTGCCCACTTACAAGTTGTACATTACGAGTTCTGGCCATGTTGGCCCATGATAGTCACAAAGAAAATAAATGAGTCATAGAGTGGTTTGCTCCGGCCAATGCGGCACCGGGTGCCAGCCACGCCTCCCCAGGTTCGGGGCGTGACACATTTATCGTGTTCATTAATTGTTCTTCATTTATTTCTCATCATTGATCATAAAGGGCTATCCTCAAGGCCCTCTATACTGTTATTCCTCCATCGAACATCCTTTGTTAGGTGTTATAGTTCGGCCTCGAGGCCTTGCTTCGGCGAGCTCGAGACCCTGTTTCATAACAACGTGGTTTGCTTATCATCACTTTTATTTACTCTTACCTTATTCTCCTAGATCACACTTAGCATCTATTTCCTAACAACTAGTATAAAAATAAATCACATTTTTTAGAACCACACAATCAAATATAATTGTCATTACTATTTTCAAGGTAAACACTATTTGATTTCTTTTCATTAACCAAAATATCGGTGTGCATAATCACCTGAAATTTGTACTAGTTTGAGATATCATGAATAGTCGATACATACACCAATATAATCATATAAAAATGGTCAATAATTTAATTACAAAGGTTGAATTTTATCTAGTATAAGCAGTATTCCTGCTATATAGATCCAGGATTTGAAGGTCATGAATGCACTTTTATATTCAGCCAAAATCTACTTTGTATATAAGGTGCCATTATTATCATATCACTATTTTTCAAAAAACATATATGTATGCGTGTGTATACGGTAAAACCGGGCTCACCCCTCGCATGACTAATCGAGACTGGAATGTGATAAATTAATATTCGACCTTGAATCATATCGAACCAAGACGCGAGGTTATATCATTAAGCTCGAGATCCGGGGACCGAAAAATATTGAGATCAGACGAGATCGAGGGAAAATTGCTATGCCGAATAACAGAAGGACGAAATATCCGCAGTCGGGCGTAGATCACGGTAGATATCTCGGAATGTATCAAGGATAAGCCATTTAATTAGCCAATCATGAGATTTCTTATTTCATTTAGAATTGTATCAAGAGTAGGACTCACCTACTATATAAAGGGGGTCTGATTATTTGTAAAACACATCACATTTACGCAACATAAAGCAATATACTATTATTTCTAGATTTCATTGCCTTGTTTCTCTGTTCATATATCAGTTTAAACATCTCTTGGTTCAAGGGTGGTCAAACTCGAGGGCCAAGACTATTGGATTTGTGTGGTTTGTATTTATTTATTTTATTGTCAATTTCAATATTAATGTCACGACCCAAACCAAGGGTCGTGACGGGCACATGGTACCTTTCTCTATCGAGTACCAACATAACGTATCTTTCATATCATACTATCATAGGTAAATGAAATGGAAAGGCTGCTATGAGATAACTAGAATAAAGCATGTAATACCAACTTATACATAAGACATACGAGCATATAAGACCAAAATGATCACTCGTACACTGAACATAGGTCCACAAGGCCATACAATCTTTAACGTACATGACATATGTCTACAAGCCTCTAAGAGTAGAAAAGTACCATCAAGGTCGGGACAGGACCCCGCCATACTGTCATGCCCCGAACCTGGGGGAGCGAGACCGGCACTCGGTGCCTCACCTATCCTTGCCTACCAACTTGCGACTAAGGGAATCTGAACATATAATGTCATACTTTGGCCATGGGCCTCATTGCAAGACTATTGCGAATGTTGACTGAACATCAATATAAAGATGGGACGACAAGGTCATAACTACTACGGCTGGCAAACTAACGAAGTATACATAAAAGGTTTACTAGCCCAACACACTGCACTAACTGATAGGATATGTCTACAAGCTTCTACTGATGGATATACTGTGATCGCAACAGGGTCCCGACCTACTCATAACATATATACATATATATACAAAATGTACATAAAGCTCTAGACCCGGCAAATCCGAAAGGCATGGAGCTTACCGATCAAGCTAAACTCGGGCGACACCTAATGAGGAGGTCTACCCGTCTGTCTGTCTGAACATGCATGCATGAAATGCAGCGCCCCCCAAAAAGGAACTTCAGTACAAAATAATATACCGAGTATGTAAGTCAATTTAGTGAAAGCTGAAACTGAACTGATAATCTAATAACTGAAAGTAATTGGAAGTCAAACATAATCTGAAGATATGCTCACCTGCTGATACTGAATCAACTCTCTCAACATAGTAAGTAAAATAGCTGTCCGACCTTATATGGCTCGGTATATATATCTGCTCTGCTGTAGTAGGCTCGCTCATAGGCGCTCGACCATACTAGGCTCTGTATCTCGGCCACCTGGGCTCGCTCATAGGTGCTCAACCATAGTAGGATCGATATATAACTTACTATCTGATTAGAGGTTGCCCAATAGGGGCCTGCCCATCGACTATAGCTCGATGGTAATGAAAATACTATAATACTGTATATACAGATTCTCTGCTCTCTTGACTGGAAGAAGATAATACTCAATTGAACATAAATTCCCGATAAAGGAGAATACTATAACTTATGAGACTAGGATAATGTATGTAAATTTGGGAGTATGAACTTCTCTTTATGCCTCGTTATCAAACATATGTAATTACGAGATCATGCCAAAATGAAGGAAGGGCTTAGCCTTAACATACCTGAACCGATTTTCTTGACAATCCCTCTAACACATGTTAATCGCGGAAAAACATGAAATGCAGATAGAGGTAGGGAAAAATCCATATGATATTCTTGAGAAAGATTGTACCGTACTTCCTTAGAATCACAATATCCCGTTGCCGTAGCATTATAAGGCTTCGTATAAGATTCCCTTTGAGAATTCATCCGTTAGCAAGTCTAGGTATTTATGAACAATCATTTAGGAAATCGTGTGTTGTTGCATATTAATATTCTTCAAGTAATTTTCGTGTGATTTCCATGCATCTTCAAATACATATAATATTTGGTAGTTTGCCTTTGTGAAATGACACTTTGAAGCTCCCATGGATGGAGTGCCTCAAATTTTTTCATGTGATAGCTAGGAAGAACACATTATGTTCTCCTTTATTTTCCAAGAAAAGATCAAGATTATAATTGGTAAAAATAGTTATCCATTTTAGAATTAGACATATCTTTTAAATTGTAGTATATCATATAGATTATTTCTAATACTTGAACCAAAGAGTTTTCACATTTAACCACCTTACCAAATAATATTATGAGTCATTTATTAGGGGTAGGTTTGCTTCCACATTGGGGAGGGGGTTAGGCTTATCCAAATTTATCCACTTAATGCCTTAATTAATTTGTTAATCTCCCATTAACCAATAATTACCCAATTATTCACATAATTAGGATTCATCTCAAATTACTTAAAATACTACTCACTTTTAACACATTTTGTACATCTTACTATTATGGCCATGTGGTACCTTGTATGACACTAGTCCATAAATACCGGGTATTATAGCTCGGACCGTATTTTATCCCAAAAAATCAAACTTCGACGAAACTCATTTCCTTCGATTCTCTTACCCTCTCACATTCTTGAATTTACTTATCACTTATTTGAAATAGCGTAATACTTATAATCCCAAAATAATCTCATTCCCGAACTTACGTTGATTAACTTACGACGAAACTTTAACGTACGAAAATGCGGGATGTAACATCCTTCCCCCCTTTGGAACATTCGTCCTCGAATGTTAACTTATGTACTTATCATTTTCATAACTTATATCTTCCGAATACTTTAGTACTTTCCTTGCCATCTAGTTAACTGTTCTGTGAATAAATCTAAAGGCCAGGGAATTCCCCCCTCTAGGCCTCTTTCTCATACCATGACTTGTGGTCGGAATCCTTCCGATCTCGTAACTGTTTCTACCTTCCATCATGCAGCCTGTACAACTCTGACCTTGTAAGTGTGCCTATGCGACTTCTGTCTCCTTTTTCCTCCAGATATTAGCCATTCTCTAGGCTTCACTTTATATACATATATAGAGATTGATAAGATATCCCTCTGGGCATTTATAGGTATATTGAAGTTCTTTGCTCGGTACTTTGTTGAGCTTACGAATATTGCTATATCTTGTTTCATAAACCCGATTATCTATTCGTATGATTTTAATCCATCTAGGTAGGTCATACTATACCATAAATTTTACTTCGATTTATCGTTACTGAGGTTTGCTACCAAAATCCAGGTTACTTTCGTTGCTTATCCCATATGTATAAATCCAAGTCCTTTAATGAAAATCTAATCTCATCTCATCTCATACTTTGTAACTTTTATCCATCCATTGTTGATTCACCTAATATTGATCTACAATCTACTACGTAATCACTTGAAACCTCGTACGTAATCACTAGGGTTCACGTCTTATCGGGGAACATCTAAAATGATTAGACTGATACCATGCTTTCATAATTATATTTCATAGCATCCCAATGTGATTCATCCTAGGTGGGAATTTTAATCCCGTACAATTCATGAAATCCTCTTTAGATCATTACACAATCGAAGGCCCAAACGTCATCCTTTATCTATCACAATTACACCATCATTGTACAACCAGGGCGACATTCCATCTCTTCTAAATGCTACTAGTTTTAGACTCCCTTGAGGTCATTCAGGCTATACTGAGCTTTCTATAATTTAAAGAAACCATTATCTCTCTTGTTTTCATGGGCTTAATCCTGAGGACTTATACATTTCTTGTCACCTCCTCACTCGCCCTTTCTTATCCTTACTCGCGTTATAAAACCTTGTCGCTTTACTATACTTTATCTGGCGACCTATACATATCTATTTATACTACTCGCAACCTCCCTTCAACTTTCATGCACCATAGATTTCCTTATATTATTCTGGAATATCACGCGAGACATCACATCGTCTCTAACTCTTCTTTACTCTCTTGGCTAGATCCCACGGTACGTAGAAACCACAGGCTAGAAGATATGCCACTGATGATGCCGCTATCATTCTTAGATATTGAATCCCCGCGCTTCTAGCCTTCTATCCGAACTATGTACTATTCTCAACCTTTTGTATTTTAGTATCTCATACGTTGTTCACCTTTACCTTACTTACCTTAAAATATCACCTCTTCTACCTCTTTCATGACCTCTCTTCTACATTGGTATAATTCACATCCACGACTTGAAGCTCTATTACAATACTTGCACCTCTGGTGCATACACAATCCGGTGGGAGTTTCATACTGACGTCTTATGAGCCTGGTACTTCTTCTAATTGGCTTTATCGTAGATCCATTATAGGATATGTCTACTGTACTATCTCTCTTGTACCTTTGATATCTAAGAGTGATCATGCACTGTTCTCAATCAAGAGGTCTATAATTTTCTGGGTTCAATAATCGAATCCCTGATTTACTTCGTTGATGTAACTATTTAGTTTCCTCCTCCTTCTGATTAGCCTTTATGTAGGCTTAATCTATCTCCCGATCTGCGAATCACGGTATTAGTTATTACTTTAGCCTTTCATGGGCGCTATGGAATATCCATGATACAATCTTCTATTAATTCAATCCGTTGTCTATGCCCTGTGCTCAATTCTTTCTTTTAGCTTATAATGAACTCTTCTACGGCTGTATGATTGTCAACATATATGCTGCATGTATAAAACTCCGAACTCTCAAGTGCGTGTATAACGTATGTCATTAATCGAATAATTCTTTTCATTCCTTCTCAGTTTTTTTTATTTGATGTAAGCAGTTACTTTTCTTGGTCTTTCTGCCCCCTTGTTGCGTGCATACTTAGCTTACCTTAGTTCCCACACACATTGTAATTCTATACAACTCATATGATCTTGAATATCACTTATGAGTTTACTTCTCATTCATTAGCCACGGTAGGTGCCGTTCTCTTAGAGGGTGCATGCAATGTTGTTGTGAGACTGTTGTTATAAGACTATTTCCTCCTTAGCTTAGTGAGCTCAGGTTGAAGCCTTCTTCCTTACTTCCTCAGCTAGTCTTTCATTGTATTCTTTAGGGAGGATCCTCTAACTCTTGTAAATCTATAAGCTTATTATGTTATATATTCGACAGACCTTTTTATGTCCTCCCTTGCTTACAATTATTCGTAGTTACTTACTTCCGAGCCCTTGTGCTTGTAGGGTTGCTTCTGAACTGATATTTTGACTGTCTTCCCAGTGGCACTCTCATTTATTCCCATAATACTCATACGAAACCTTTAACTATCCCAACTCCTATCTGTATATTTCTCAAGTATTACAATGACATTACTGCGAGGCTGAATTCACTATATTGGGTTTTACTATGATTATCTTGCATGATCTGCTGACTCGTCTGCAACCTCCTATCTAGCCATAACTAGGCTCTTCCTAAATCAAAAACTAACTAATCGTTGGCCCACTCTCATAAAATATTCCGCGTAATCTTTCTTGGGTTACTTCCTTTGTCTTAACTTACGTCTCATACTAGCTCCTTATTTATCAATAACATCTGAGGAACCCTTACTTCCTTTCTTTGACATCGTGTTTGCATAATATTCTAGAATCGTAGCATATACATATGAGTTGAATAAGTGTAATCTCATTCCTTTTCCATTTTTACCGCATTCTTCCTTTACCATTCCATGATTACTAGAACCACTTAATTCTGACTTCATGCCACATCACTCCATATTCCCCCTTTTAGGGGAGTACTAAGATTTAGTGCTACGATGATATACATATAGATGTTTTACCTCTTCATCTTTAGCGTCTTTCACATCATCAATGACCCTTAATCGCCTTGTGGTAATCCTTCTATACCAAGGATAACAAAAATTCCTTACTCGCGAGGGTGACACTTAGTGTAACTAGTGCATACAATCCCTTAAGCCTAACTTTGCTCACATTTCTTGCTTTAGGGAAACATCTTCCTACATGACCTTTTAAGATTATTCTTCTGTCGTCCATTCTATTATTGCTGGAATGCAATCTCTGAATTTCTCACGATGCCGACTATTATCAAATCATTCAGTCCCTAATTCATGCTTAGTTTATCTTGTTCACCAGCCTATACTGATTTTGATTACTCTGGGGTCTAACTTTTCCTTCTGGTAGTCGCGTTGGATTCACAAACTTATTTCTCGAAATGAGGATATGACTTTATGGCCTATAATCTTTTGTTGTCTCAATGCTTGTCACTTCTCGTCTTTTCCTTCACTTGACTATAGACTCGGTAATACTGTCATCTTTTTGATCTTAAGGTTGTCATCCATGTATCATATCTTACTCATAATTCTTCATTTACTGTCTTCTTCTTTTAGCGCCCCTTGCTCCATCTATTGGCTCTTCAGATTGCCTAACATTCTCTCGTTGTTTTTTACCATATGGATGGATAGATATTCATGCCTTAGGGCTCCTTATCAAGAGGCTTACACGTATTAGTTCACACATGTTCTGCTGAAGACCTCACATTTTCTCATCATAAGCACCATGAAAAATCGAGTACCTCTAACTCAACTCTTCCATAGACCCATTCAATCTCTTACCAACTGTCTTTCTGGACGTAGGTATCTAGAATAAGAAGAAAGAATGACAGTCCTAAATGCCCTGTAGCCTCCTGCTTATAAGTGTGGTGCACTACACACCCATAAACAAGACTCTACTAGACACGACTTGTAGACTCCCTAGGACAAAACTGCTTTGATATCACTTTTGTCATGCGGGGAGCGAGACCGGCATTCGGTGCCTCACCTATCCTTGCCTATCAACTTGCGACTAAGGGACTCTGAATATATAATTTCATACTTTGGCCATGGGCCACATTGCAAGACAATTGCAAATGCTGGCTGAACATCAATATAAAGCTTGTCCGAAAAGGACGTCATAACTACTATGGCTGGCAAACCAACAAAATATACATAAAAAGTCTACAATCCAACACACTGCACTAACTGACAAGATATGTCTACAAGCCTATACTGATGGATAAACTGTGATCGAAACAGGGCCCCGACCTACTCATAACATATATACATATATACAAAAAATGTACATAAAGCTCTAGACCCGGCAACTCCGAAGGGCATGGAGCTTACCTATCAAGCTGAACTCGGGCGACACCTAATGAGGAGGTCTACCCGTCTGTCTGTCTGAACATGCATGCATGAAATGCAGCGCCCCCAAAAAAGGAACTTCAGTACAAAATAATATACCGAGTATGTAAGTCAATATAGTGAAAGTTGAAACTGCACTAATAATCTAATAACTGAAAGTAACTGGAAGTCAAAGATAATATGAAGATATGCTCACCTGCTGATACTGACTCAACTCTCTCAATATAGTAAGTAAAATAGCTGTCCAACCTTATATGGCTCGGTATATATATATCTGCTCTGCTGTAGTAGGCTCGCTCATAGGTGCTCGACCATACTAGGCTTTGTATCTCGACCACCTAGGCTCGCTCATAGGTGCTCAACCACAATAGGCTCGATATATAACTTACTATCTGACTAGAGGTTACCCAATAGGGGCCTGCCCATCGACTATATATCGATGGTAATGAAAATACTATAATACTGTATATATAGATTCTCTTCTCTCTTGGCTGGAAGAAGATAATACTCAATTGAACATAAAGTCCCGATAAGGGAGAATACTATAACTTATGAGACTAGGATAATGTATGTGAATTCGGGAGTGTGAACTTCTCTTTATGCCTCGTTATCAAACATATGTAATTACGAGATCATGCCAAAATGAAGGAAGGGCTTAGCCTTAACATACTTGAATCGATTTTCTTGACAATCCCTCTAACACACGTTAATCGCGGAAAAACATGAAATACAGATAGAAGTAGGGGAAAACCCATATGATATTCTTGAGAAAGATTGTACTGTACTTCCTTAGAATCACAATATCCCGTTGCTGTAACATTATAAGGCTTTGTATGAGATTCCCTTTGAGAATTCATCTGTTAGCTAGTCTAGGTATTTATGAACAATCATTTAGGAAATCGTGTGTTGTTGCATATAATCTTCTTCAAGTAATTCTCGTGTGATTTCCATGCATCTTCAAATACATATAATATTTGGTAGTTTTCCTTTGTGAAATGGCACTTTGAAGCTGCCATGGATGGAGTGCCTCAAAATTTTTCCTATGATAGCAAGGAAGAACATGTTATGTTCTCCTTTATTTTCCAAGAAAAGATCAAGATTATAATTGGTAAAACTGGTTATCCATTTTAGAATTAGACATATCTTTTAAATTGTAGTATATCATATAGATTATTTCTAATACTTGAACCAAAGAGTTCTCACATTTTACCACCTTACCAAATAATATTATGAGTCATTTATTAGGGGTGGGTGTCACGGCCCAAATCCTAACCCAGGCCGCGATGGCGCCCAACACCGTTGTCAGGAAAGCCAACATTTATCTACTGGTGAGTTTCATTCATTTTTCCAAAACATTTCTTAACATTTAATTAAAGTAAATTTATGACATTCTGTAATAACATATAACTTAGAAAATTTTAAGCTGAATAACCAAAAAGAGTCCTAATTTAATAAATGCATCCCAAAAGAATGGTCTACTAATGTGTGTGCCAGGAACTAGTGTAACAAGTCTACAGACATCTAGTAGAGTAATAATGAAAGGAATAAAAGTCTGTCCTACTGTCTGAGGAAAATGTAGACAGAATTAGCCAAAAGAAAAGCTCCAAAGTGCTGCTGGAATTCGCCAGGAGAAGCAGCTCACCGTGAAGCCTCGATCAGGTATAAATCAGGAACGAGCTCCGGACTGATACCTAGATGCACCTGCCTCAGAACCTGTACAATTAAGTACAGAGTGTAGCATGAGTACATAAACAATATGTACCCAGTAAGTATCCCGCCTAATCTCGAAGAAGTAGTGACGAGAGGTCGACGTGACACTTACTAGGGCCAAAATAATATGTTTAATGAAGGCTAAGCAAGAATGGTATTTATAAATACATGATGAAGACAGGAGCATCAAATTTCCTTACAATTACCTTTACATGTCAAGTCCTCTATCGTACAGATTACAAATTTCATTCTTCCAGGATATTCAACAGGCAAATAACCACATAAACACCAAACAGTTAACAAACACATAACATGCCGTGAACGTACGGCCGATACGACGCAATAATAAATGTACACTGCCGAAGGGTCGAACGACTCGAACCATAGATGCATCTATTACACCACTCACGAATCGAACATGTGACGCGGTCAACATAATATTAGGGCTACCCCGCTCGCGAATCATACATGCGACGTGGGTGCCCGTATATATACATACAATTAACAGAAAAATCAGGAACTTAGTAGAGAATATTCTTACAAACAAGGACCAATAATCTAAATTGCGAGATGTAACCTTATAGATGTTCACTTAATAATTAAATGATATTTGGCAACCTAAATTATCGTTAAGATTATAAATACGGCACATAAAGCATGCTTATGAATCCTAAACTACCCGACATAACATAGTAGTAGCTACGCACAGACTCTCGTCACTTCGTGCGTGCGTAGCCCCCACAAATAATAGCATATAATTCGTTAAATTCACCTACGGGGACAATTCCCTCTTACAAGGTTAGAAAGGAGACTTACCTCGTGTCAAGCCTACTTTCCGGGTCAAGAACGCGCCCGAAACTCCAAATTCGTCGCCTAAGGCCTCGAAACTAGCCAAACATCACATAAATAAATCAATCTAAGCTCAAAAGTCCACAATTTCCCTATTTAAATGATTATTTCAACCTAATTTGCAAAATATCAAAATACACCCCCGGGCCCACATGCTCGGATTCCAGAAATTTTCAAGGAAAACAATCACCCATAACCTAAGGATCAATATTATATAGTTTTTGCATGATTCCATAACTAATTCTTTGATAAATTCTTATTTTTTATCAAAACCCTAGGTTTTACTCTAAACCCATGATTTCTACTAATTTAATGTGTTAATCTACCCAAAAATTCAAGTATTAAACTCATTTTGTGGTAGGAATTACTTACCTTACAATTGCTAGGTCGAATCTATCCTTTGCAAACTCCCCAAATCGTCCAAGGATGAAGAAAATGGCCTAAAATGTCTAATTCCCGCACTTAAAACAACTTCACTACCTCCAGGAATTTCGGACCTGCGGCTCGAGGACCGCACCTGTGGTCTCGCATCTGCGAGCTAGTGCCCGCACCTGCGGAAGAGGAGGAGAAGGCAGGGGTCGCACCTGCAGAACGGATCCCGCACCTGCGGTTCCGCTTCTGCGGGAAAAGGCCTGCTCCTGCGGAAATTGGGCAGCCCCTCTAAGGCCGCACCTACGAGACTTCGACCGCTCCTGCGGTCTCGCACTTGCGGCTGGTCCTTCGCAGGTGCTGCCGCACCAGATCTGATGCACCAGCAGCTCTTTTATAGCTTGGTTTGCCTCGCACGAGATGGCCTCCGGGCCCATCTGAGGCCCCGTCCAAATATGCCAACAAGTTCTAAATAATAATACGGACTTTCTCGAGCCTTCGGAACGTCCGAAACAACGCTAAATCTAAGAATCATACCCCAAAATCAAATTGAATCAAACTTTGAACTTCAGGTTCTTGAATTCACTTTCAACATGCCGAAACATACGCACTACTCGGAATGACACCAAATTTTGCGAGCAAGTCATAAATGACATGACAGAACTATACCCGGTCTTGGAATTCCGTTCGGACCTCGATAACACAAAACACGTTCCAAACCTCAATTTTGAACTTAAGGAATCATATTTCACTATTTGGCGCTGAAATGCTCCCGGGTCATCCAAAACCCGTTCCGAACATACACGCAAGTCTGAAATCATCATACGAACCTACTGGAACTATCAAACCTCAATTTCGGGGTCGTTTACTAGAAATGTTGACCAAAGTCAAACTTGGTCTTTAAGGCCAACCTTAAGGAACTAAGTGTTCCTATACCACCCCAAACTCCTCCAAATCCCGAACCAACCATCCCCCCAAGTTATAAATCAATAAAAGCAAATACTTGAAGTCTCATTTAGGGGCACGGGGTCCTAGAACACAGAACGACCGGTCGGGTTGTTACAGTGGGTTTTCTTCCACGTTGGGGAGGGGGTTTGGATTATCCAAATTTATCCACTTAATGCCTTAATTAATTTGTTAATCTCCCATTAACCAATAATTACCCAATTATCCACATAATTAGGATTCATCTCAAATTACTTAAATAACTACTCACTTTTAACACACTTTGTACATCTCACTATTATGGCCATGTGGTACCTCGTATGGCACTAGTCCACAAATACCGGGTATTATAGCTCAGACCGTATTTTATCCCAAAATATCAAACTTCGACGAAACTCATTTCCTTCTATTCTCTTACCCTCTCACATTCACAAATTTACTTATCACTTGTTTGAAATAGCGTAATACTTGTATTCCAAAAATAATATCATTCCCGACCTTACGTCGATTAACTAATGATGAAACTTTAATGTACAAAAATACGGGATGCAACACATACTAATCAATACACGTCTAAATCATACTGACAAAATAAGCAACTCTGGAGTAAATGGAGCGCACCAACGCCTTCTGCTAAGCTAATAGCCTACTTGGAGGACTCTCGACCTGTCTATCGGGACCTATGGGCATGAAACGCAGCGTCCCCTGGAAAAAGAGACGTCAATTCAAATAATGTACTAAGTATGTAAGGAATGAAAATCAGTACATATTAGACATGAGAGAAACTAAAAGACTCGACATGTAAGCCTGAATAGCTCTGTGAATCATTTAATATTTATAATGTCATGTATATACGTATAAATATCATACCATACATAGGTATATGCGTTCATAACATAATCAAGCCTCTGAGGGCATCCCATCATATCATCTCGGCCACTGTGGACAATATCATCAACGTATACCAGCTGATCAGGTGGTGTTGTGTATATAAGGCAGTAAAATTTTCCCATACCCCATATACATATAATATACATATGTACGCGTATATAACGTCATCTGGCCATGGGTCAATGAAAATAAATGCAATGCATGAAAAGTACGTCAATAAAATCTCTCGGAATGTCATAAGACCATTATGCCTTCGGTTAATATCATAGAATAACTGTATCAACTTACGTATTTTCTGAGACCCATGAACAGATGATAGAACAATAGGACACATGGGGAATTAAGAACATAGGCATCTCTAGTACTTCTATGAATAGAGTCATTTATGAAAGTTTTGCATTTGCTCGTTTCGTTTGTATCGTATGGATCATGCCAAAAATAAAGAAGGGATAGCCTTAACATACCTGAGCCGATTCTCTTAACAATCCCCTACACACGTATTTTGCGAAAAACACGTAACGGCAGATCGAGGTAGAGGAAAATCCGTATGATATTCTTGAGAAAGATTGTACAATATTTTCATAAAATTGCATCTCACGCATAATAGGATCTTGTATAAATTTGCTGAAGCCTCATCTGCACTTTGTAGTCATAAGCCTTCATTTTGTGAATTTCATCATAATCTCATATGAATGTTTTTTGAAATTTGAGAAGTCTTTCATGGCTTTTGTTGAAGATTTCATTCTTTATTTTTTGAAGCCTTCCTCCATTCCCTTTATTAAATTAGGGATGTTTTGTCACGACCCAAAATCCCTAAGGTCGTGATGGCGCCGGACCTCAATGTCAGGCAAACCAAATCATTAATTAATTGAAATAACTCTCCGGTTTTAACACTTATGAAAACATTTCCTTTCACTTAATTTCATATTAACCAAATAAAAGTCTGTTAATTAAAAACAGTGATTTAAAGATTACACTTAAGCAATTATATCCCAACACATATCCCAGAACCCAGTGTCACAAGTGCATGGGAAATTTCTAAAAATTTATACAATCATTAAAAAGTCTGTCCGAAATACAACTGGACAAGAAAATTTAAAATGAAATAAATGCAGTATGAAGGAGACTCTGTCAACTGCGGATCGCCTCTGGATGATGCAGCTCGCCTAAGTCTCCGAATCCTCCACCTTGTTATGAAAGTACCTGTGCAATAAAATACACAGCAAGTGTAGCATGAGTACAAAAACAACGTGTACTCAGTAAGTCGCCCGCCTAACCTCAGAGAGGTAGTGACGAGAGGTAAAATTAGACACTTACTAACGGTCAATGTTTAGGTATGACACTAAGCATGATTTACCATAGGCAATTTATAAAAACAGGATTTAAATATCTTTCAACTCCGTTCACGTATTAACAATTAATCAACATGGTGATTTAATTAAATAATAATAAATCGACGGGAAGAAACAACTTCTTCCAAAAGTCTTTTTAATAACTTTAAATCTCTATCATTTCAATCGATAATTTAATATCTCAGGCCAGTAATCAGGCAAAAATCATAGCAACTACATAGCAAATATCATGCGCAGGCAATGCCAAGGGTCGAACAGCACGGACCAACAATAATAAACTGTACACTGCCGAAGGGTCGATCGGCTCGAACCATAGATGCATTTATCTGCCCCGCTCGCGAATCGATCATGCGACGCAGTTAAAATAATATGGCTAGCTTGCTCAGGAATCATACCTGCGATTTAGGTGCTCATACGAATACACACACAAATACAAGGTCATCCTGCTCGCGAATCACTCAAGCGACTCAGGCGCCCAAAGTTACACATATCCACATAATAAATCCGTATTTTATCAAGAAAACATTTTTTCTCAGGAAGGTGGTAAACTCTTATTAAAAGAAATATGAAATATAGGTTTTGAAATCATTTGTTTTTGAAAACTCATTTGTCAAGTTTAATGATATTCCACGATACAACCCAATCCAGGTACACAAATATCCACAGAGAGATCAATTCTCTTTTTCGAAGATTAACAAATGAACTCTAGTTTCTTTTAGATATTCAATTACGTTTTCGATTATATTAGCAGTTTAATATTACAGACAGTATTACAGGTACAACACATAAGGCATGCTAGTGGGTCCTAGACTACCCCGACATGGCATAATAGTAGCTACGCGCGGACTCACGTCACCTCGTGCGTACGTAGCCCCCGAAGATAATAGCATGTAATGAATTAATTTACCTAGGGGGACGATTCCCCCTCACAAAGTTAGAAATGAGACTTACCTCGCTCCGAAATTCCAACACCGGCTTCCAAGCCCCTCCGATGACTCCAACGGACGCACAACGCTCCGAAAATACCACATAATGGCAAAGCAATGAAAATTCATCCTGATACTCATAACAAATTCAGATTATATACTTTCCCAACCCTTCTCGGAGAAATGACCAAAATGCCCTCGAGCCTACGTGCCCGAAAATCGGAAATTCTTGAAGATACATGCTACCCGTAGCTCTACTAGTTCAATGATGAAATTTACTCTACATTCCATACTCAAATTCATGGCTAAATTCCAAATTTATGTTTTCTAGGTTTCTTAAAAAATTTCCCAAATTCCTACCAATTTCCATGCCTAATCTATGCATATAATCTTGTATTTATCTAACAAACGAAAGGAATTTACTTACCTTGATGACTGACGAAAATCCCCCTTGAAATGCTCTCCAAAAATCGTCCATGACAAATGAAAAATGGGTGAGAAATGACATAAACCCATCTACACATTCTGCCCAGGCCTCTCTTCGCACCTGCGGTCCAATAGCCGCTCCTGCGGCTCCACACCTGCGAAAATTCCATCGCAGGTGCGGCTCTGACTCAAACCAGTATTTCTTGCTTCTGCGGTGCCATTAGCCGCACCCGCAGCTCCGCACCTGTGGTCAAAGCCTCGCAGGTGCGGCTGCACCAGATGACTACAGCCTTCAGCCTTCTTCAACTTCAAACATTGATCCGTTAACCACCCGAAATCCACCCGAGGCCCCCAGAACCCCGTCCAATTATACCAAACTATTCCAAAACACAGTGCAGACTTGATCGAGGCCTCAATCACTTCAAACAACATCGAAACCACGAATCGCACTCAAATCTCAACTTTATGAACTTAAAAATTTCCAACTTCTACATCCGCTGCCGAAACCTATCAAATCACGTCCGATTGACCTCATATTTTGCGCACAAGTCATATTCAACATTACAGACCTGCTCCAACTTCTGGAATCGCATTCCGACCTCGATATCAAAACTTCCACTTTCGGTCGGATTTCCCATAAACCTTGAAATTCCTATCTTTAGTCAAATGACTCCAAAATAACCTACGGACATCCAAATTCACTTTGATCGCGCTCCCAACTCCAGAATTACCGTACAAAGCAATTCTTAGACTCGGAATCCCAAACGGTCATCAACAACACTGAAATGCACTTCAATCCCAAATCTATGAAATTCTTCTAAAATGCTAACTTCCACAATATTCGCCGAAACACTCCCGGGTTATCCAAAACCCAATCCGGACATACGCCCAAGTCCGAAATCATCATACGAACCTACATGAACCTTCAAACCCTGATGTGGAGGTCGTTTACTCAAAATTCCAGTCTTAGTTGATTTCTTCAACTTAAGGCTTCTGAAATGAGAATTTTTCTTTCCAAATCAATTCCAGACTTATTGAAATTCAATTCCGACCACGGGTCATAATACCTGAAACGAAGCTGCTCACGACTTCAAACCGCTGAACGATGCGCTGGACCTCAAAACGACCGGTCGGGTCGTTACATATTTCTTATTATAGGTGTGGGACCCACTTTGTAAGAGGACTTGGCCAAACATTTCCTCTAAACCTGACACCTACTTACATGAAATAAGAGTCATAATTATCTAAAGACTTTGCTTCCACGTTAAGGTTCCATAAGCTTATCCAAAGATTTTAACTAATTTTCCCCCAATTTTTTAATCAACTTGTTAATTTTCCATTAAGGAATGATTAACCAATTACCCACATAATTAAGAATTATCTCAAATTATTTAAAATACTACTCACTTTTAACATACCTTATACACCTCACTATCATGGTCATATGGTACCTTGTATGGCACAAGTCTATAAATATCAGGTATTATAGCTTAGACCATATGTTATCCCAAAATGTCAAACTTCGACGAAACTCACTTTCACGAATTTACTTATCACTTGTTTGAAATAGCGTAATACTTATAATCCCAAAATAATCTCCTTTCCGAACTTACGTCGATTAACTTACGATGAAACTTTAACGTACGAAAATGCGAAATGTAACATATCATTTCCAAGCTTATATCAATTATGGCGTACTTACACATACTAAAATATGGGGTATAACAATTAATATATTTTCTTAATTTGTGCCAAGTTAGATCATTTATCCTTAGAACCGCGTATAAATTCAATTGTTATCCGCTTTAGGGTAAACAATTTGGCGTCCACAGTGGGTCTAAGGATAATAGTGATTACCTGGTATTAACTTTCGTAACACACACTATTTTACACTTGTTCATCTGAGTATCTTTAATTCCAGGATCAAAATGTCGAACTCTCAACCAGCAGCCATACACGTGGATAATAACTTCGGTCACCATGATGAAAATGACAACATATCACCAGGGAACGACGTACCTCCAGTTGGCCTCGATGGAGTTCTGGTTGTAGATCCAATCGATGTCAGCTCGTATATAGACATCAATGAAAATTTGGCTGTCGATCCCGAGAGTAGCATCCAAAGGAATGTTCTATCAGCCGGCCTGAGCACATATGGCGGTGAAGAGGTGGGATCAACTTTTGGGTGATCTTCGAGATGTTGCAGGCTCAACAAGCAGTGATAGACCAGCTCCAAAATCAGAATCGTGCACCAAGAAGGATTGAGCCCGAGCCGTCCCATGAAGTTTTTCACAGGGTCGAATCGGTGTCATGAAAATCAAATGAGAATGAATCAGGGGCTCGAGGAACTAACAAAATGAGTTTAGTCAGGGGAAAAGAAAATTGAGGCAAAATACAAGAGGGTGAAAACTTATAACTCCAGGGTCGATCAAATCCCGGGGGCACCACCAATATTGGAGGGTTTAGATTCCAAAAAGTTCGTGCAAAATCCCTTCCCCCCGAGCGCGGCTCCCAAACCGATCCCCAAGAAGTTCCGCATGCTCGAGACTTCTAAGTACAATGGAACGATCGACCCAAAAGAGCATGTCACCTCTTACACATGTACAAATAAAGGGAATAATCTGGAGAACGACGAGATCGAATATGTGTTACCAAAGAAATTCGGGGAAACCCTGTTAAAGGGAGCTTGATATGGTACCACAATTTATCAACTAACTCTATTGATTCTTTTGTAAAGGCACACGCCGGAGCCATCAAGGTCGAGACTAGGAAGTCAGACCTTTTCAAGGTAAGGAAGAAGGACAACGAGATGCTCATAGAGTTTGTCTCTTGATTCCAAATGGAACGAATGGATCTAGCACCGGTCGTTGATAATTGGTCCGTTCAAGCTTTCACCCAAGGACTCAATGTACAAATCTTAGTGACTTCTCAATAGTTGAAACAAAATTTGATAGAATACCCGGCTGTTACCTGGGCCGATGTACATAATCGGTATCAATCTAAGATTAGAGTCGAATACGAACAGTTGGGGGCTCCTTCCGGGCCCGTTTATCCTATCAGGCCCATTTCCAGAATCAAGAGGGACATTGATCGAGAACCAAGGTTGAAGAGGGATCGATACCAGCTGTAAAATAGAGATCATAGGAGCAACGGATCTGGGCGAAACCCTGTACAAAGTGAAAGGAGAAATGACCGAGGCTAGAGCTCTCGAGGGCTCATGAGCAAGAATGGCTTTGATAGGCATATCAGACCTAAAGAAGCACCACGATTGTCAGAATATAACTTCAATGTTGACGCAGCTGCCATTGTATCAGCTATCGAACTCATCAAAGATACTAAATGGAATCGATCTTTGCAGAGCAATCCAGCCCAGAGAAATCCCAACCAAGTATGGAAATATCATGGCACCTATGGCCATAGAACAGAAAATTGTCGATAGTTGAGAGAAAAAGTAGCCCGGTTATTCAACGACAGGAACCTTCAAGAGTTTTTGAGTGATCGAGCCAGGAATCATTTCAGAAACAAAGATTCCAACAAAGGAAACGAGCAAGAATAACCTCAACACATCATTCACATGATTGTCGGAGGGGTCGATGTTCCCCAAGGTGCAATGTTAAAATGCACCAAGGTTTTGGTCACAAGGGAGAAACGAACTCGGGATTACATACCAGAAGGAACCTTGTCCTTCAACGATGTGGATGCAGAAGGAATCATGTAGCCCCATAATGATGCACTGGTAAGATTTGTACTCATGAATAAGACTCGAGTTAAACATGTGTTAATTAATCCAGGTAGTTCGGCCAACATCATTTAATCATGGGCCATAGAATAGCTCGGCCTATAGGACCAAGTTGTGCCCGCGACCCGACTGCTAAGCGGATTCAACATGGTTTGTGAAACTACTAAGGGCAAGATAAATTTGCAAGTAAGTGCAACCGGTACCATCCAGAAGACCAAGTTCCATGTGATCGAAGGTGATATGAGGTATAACTCTATGTTCGGGAGACCATGGATCCATAACATGAGGGCAGTACCCTCAACCCTTCACCAGGTTTTAAAATTCTCGACACCGGAGAGAATCAAAACAATCTACGGGGAGAAACCCACCACAAAGGAAATGTTTTCCGTCAACGAAGTGAGTCCAATATTGACACTCTCATCAACGAAGGGGTCAAATTCAAAGGCAAAATAGGAAGCCAAATAGTAATCACAAACGTTGGCCTCGACCCAACTAGAGAAGCAGGGGATCCACGAAGATGATGATTATGGGTTCCCTCGATCCTTCATAGTCCCCGATGACTCCGACCCTACCAAATCAATGGTCGAAGAGCTGGAGCAAGTCATACTAATTGAACATATTCCCGACTAAAAGGTATACCTGGGCACGAGGTTAACTCCCAAGCTCACGAAAAAACTTATTCAATTTCTTATAGCTAACATGGATTGTTTTTCTTGGTCCCATCCCGACATGACAGGGATCCCACCGGAAATCACCACCCATAAACTAAGCTTGGACCCGAAGTTCCATCCAGTGAAGAAGACCTCAGTCCGAGATCAAGCGTGCCGTCATCAAAGATGAGGTAACTAAGCTTCTTAAAATAGGGTCCATCCGGGAAGTAAAATACCCCGAATGGTTAGCAAACGTAGCAGTAGTCCCTAAGAAAGGGAACAAACTAACTAAGAATCTATGTAGATTACAAGAATTTAAATAAAGTATGCCCCGAGGATTCTTTTCCTTTTCCTAACATAGATCGCATGATCGATGCCACTGTTACATCCCGTACCTTAGCATTAGGATGTGCCGTAGTAAATCCACATGAGTTTGAAGGGATTATGTCTATGAGAAAGTCATAGAGGGTTTAAGACCTTGTAAGTTTACAATCTTGATACTGTTAGATATTATGTTAGTGTGGTATTTTCTTTTAAGTGGACTATTTTAGTAAAAGTTTTATAAGTATAATTTTGGATAGTTACTATTATTACTATTTTCGAGTATGGTAAATTAGACACATAATATGAGAAAGTTTATAAATGAGATTTTCTTTATTGTAAAGACATAAAATATTTTTTTTTCACCAGAAAAGGAAATTATCTTTTTATCATTTTAAGAATTAAGCATACGAAAATTTATACTCTTTATATGAGATTAGGAAAAAATAGAAGTTGAGAAAATATGTGTATTTTTACATAGATGTTTTAAATAATAGTGTATGTATTTATTTTATATGATACCACATGACCATGATAGTAAGATATATAAAGTGTGTTAAAAGTAAATAATGTTTTAAGTAATTTGAGATAATTCTTGATTATGTGAATAATGGATTAATTATTGATTTTTAATGAAAGATTAACTAATTAATTACCATTTTTGGATAAGCTTAACCCTCCCTTAACGTGGCAGCCCCTCCAATTCCAATCTTTTGGTAAGGTGGCATTTAGAGAAATGTTTGGCTAATTAATCAACTTAAGTAATGGCCCACTCACTATGATACAATCACCCTAAATCACTTTCTGTGTACTTTTCTATGCTTCATTCTTTCGTGAAATGCCAGATCTGAGACAATGTGTCTTGCAACATGATTGTCACGATGCAATTTCATTGGTTTATACTTCCACAACTCAATCTTCAAAAGAAGTTTCATTACAAATAAGCTCATATGTAGCAAACTGCAAAAAGCCATTGTTGGGTGTTTTGCTTTTGTGCTTGAGTTAGCTATTACATATTGCTTTTTTGCTTCTGCTAGATATAATTCCCTCCGATTAGAGCATAGTGCCTTGAAGTGGACTATCTTTCTAAAAGAGATGTAACCCAGTCTGCATAAGAATATTCCATATCCTTCTCAAGAATATCATACAAATTTTTTCCTACTTCGATCTACCATTACACGTTGTCGCAATCAACGTTGTTAGAGGAATTGTTAAAAGAATTGGCTCAGGTATGTTAAGGCTGTCCATTCTTTCTTTTGGCATGATCCAAGCAACGATAAGTAAACGAAATGCTATTCCATAAATGGTTCTACTCTTAGCAGTTAATGATATCTATGTTATTCATTCATGTAAAGTGATATTCAAGCATGTCTAAGTATGTCCCTAAGTCCCTAATGAGATATATGATAGAGATGTTAATGTTTATAATATAGTGATATATGCATCTTTATACATCTACCACCAAGCTACGGCCGGTCAGGTAGTTACCACCGATTGGGCAGTTATGTATTATCATTTAGCACGATCGGGCAGTTACCACCGGTTGGGCAGTTACGTATTATTATTTACCAATGGTTGGGCAGTTATGCATTTACCACCGAGCTATGGCCGGTCGGGAAGTTACCACTGATCAGTTGGGCAGTCATGCATCATAAAGTATGGATATTAGTGTCAAAGAGAAGCATTGTATATATATGAGTATAATAAGTATGCATATATAGTGGCACTTCAGAGATTCAAGATGATTATGTCAAGATTCATGCGTCATGATTGGTATTCAATACGTAATGTCTGCTTGTGAAAATGGAAAATCCATGTACCTTGTGTCATGACCCAAAATACATAAGGTCGTGATTGCACCAGACACCATTGTCAGGCAAGCCAATCATTAAATAGTTAAGTTAAATTTTCTGTTTTAGCATTTTTGAAATCATTACCTTTCACTTTATTACATGATAACTGAATAAAATCCGCTAAGTAAATACGACAGTTTAATATACTATTTTTGTAAAATACATCCCAAACACATCCCAGAACCCGGTGACACAAGTACATGAGCAATTGCTAAGAATTTTACAAATTCTACAACGCTTGTCTGAAATACAAATTGGACAAGGAATGAAAATGAAAACACAATACATAGAGGAAGACTCTGCCGACTGCGGTCGTCTCCGAGTTATGCAGCTCGTCTAAGTATCCAAATCAGCCATATCACTATGAAGGTACCTACGCAATAAAAATGCACATCAAGTGTAGCAGGAGTACGAAAACAATAAACTGTTCTTTGCCAAGGGTCGAACGGCTCGAACCATAGATGCATCTATCTTCCCCGCTCACGAATCGATCATGTGACGCAGTTATACATAAATACAGGTTTATCCTGCTCGCGAATCATACATGCGACTCAGACACCTATAGATACACATATTTACACAATAAGTCCACATTTTTATCAACAAGTAGTTACCCAGAAAAGTGGTAAAATTCTTCTTAGAGGAACACGAAAAATAGCATTTAAATCTTTGTTTTGAAACTTATTTGCCAAGTTTAATAATATTCAATAATATAACCTTATCAGGAATACAATTATCCACGGAGGAGTCAATTTTCTTTTTAGATGATTAAGAAAATGAACTCTAGTCTTCTTAGGCATTCGATTACTATTTCGATCATATTAGAGGTCTAATATTACTGGCAAGATCACAAGTACAACAAGTAAGGCATGCTAGTGGGTCCTAGACTACCCGGACATGGCATAATAGTAGCTACGCACGGACTCCCATCACCTCGTGCATACGTAGCCCCAACAGATAGTAGCACGTATTTAATTAGTTCACCTATGGGGACAAATCCCCCTCACAAAGTTAGAAAGGAGACTTACCTTGTTCCGAAATTTCCATAACCGGCTCCCAAGCCCTTCCGATGACTCTAATTGATGCACAATGCCCCAAAACTACCAAATAACAGGCAAAGCAATGAAAATGTACTCGAATATTTTCTAACAATTCAAATTATATAAACTCCTATCTCCTCCCAAGGAATTGACCAAAATGACCTTGGGCCCACGTGCCCGGATTCCGAAATTTCTCAAAGATAAACTCTACCCATAGCCTTACCAGCTCAAATATACAATTTACTCTAAATTCCATGCTCAAATTCATGGTTGAAATCCAAAATACAATTTCTAGGATTTTCCTCCAAAAATCCCAGTTTCCTACTAATTTCCATGTCTAATTACATGCAAGATCACATATTTAATTTAGGAATGGGAATGAATCACTTACCTTGCGATGCTTGACGAAAATCCCCTGTTGAAGCTCCTCACAATCGCCCAAACCAAAAGAAAATAGGAGAAAATGAGCCAAGTGCTCGGTTATAAAACATACACTGCCCAGGCCGATATCCGCACCTGCGATCCACATCTGGCACCTGTGATACCACAGGTGCGCCCAAACTCTCGCACCTGCGGCTTCCTCAGCTCCAGTCAAAACTCGCACCTGCGCCCCATTGTCCGCATCTGCTCCTTCGCAGGTGCAGAAATTACATCGCACCTGCGCTCCCAACCAAGCCATCAAAATCTCTCACCTGCGGCGCCAAAGTCGCACCTCCGACTATGCACTTGAGGCCAAAGCCTCGCAGGTGTGGTCACACCAAATGACAGCAACCTCAACACTTCTTCAAACTCCAAACTTGATTTGGTAACCACCCGGAATCCACCCGAGGCCCCCGGGACCCCGTCCAATTACACCAACCTGTTCCAAAACATAATGCGAACTTGCTCGAGGGCCTCAAATCACATCAAACAACGCCGAAATCACGAATCGCACTAAAATTCAAACTTTAAGAACTTGAAATTCCAAACTTCCACATCCGATGCCGAAACCAATCAAATCACGTCCGATTGACCCCAAATTTTGCACGCAAGTCATATTTGACATTACAGACCTACTCCAACTTCCGGAATCGCATCCCAACCCCGATATCAAAATTTCCACTTCCGGTCGGATTTCTCAAAACCTTGAAATTCATATCTTTAGCCAAATAACTTTAAAATGACTTGCAGACATCCGAATTCAGTTCCGATTGCGCTCCCAACTCCAGAATCACCATACGAAGCTATTCCCAGACTCGGAATCCCAAACGGACATCTATAACACAGAAATGCCTTACATCCAAAACTTATGAAATTCTTCTAAAATGCTATCTTCCATAATATGTGTCGAAACGCTCCCGGGTTATCCAAAGCCTGATCCGGACATACGAGCAAATCCGAAATCATCATACGAACTGTTGGAACCTTCAAATCCTGATTCGGAGGTTGTTTACTCAAAATTCCAATCTTAGTCAATTTATCCAACTTAAGGTTTCTGAAATGAGAATTTTCTTTCCAATTGACTCTGAACTTCCCGAAATTCAACTCCGACCATGCCCACGAGTCATAATACCTGAAGTGGAGATGCTCATGACTTCAAACCGCTGAACGACGCGCTAGAGCTCAGAAAGATCGGTCGGGTCGTTACATTCTCCCCCACTTAAACAGACGTTCGTCCTCGAACGTGCCAAAAACTGCTCTGGAGTTATCTGAAATCACTATTTAACACATAGCGCACCTGCCCGTGCTACCACAACCCAGATGAGTACATTAGCTTGATCAAATCTGAAGATATCCTCTTTTATCCATACAATAAGCTCAGAACCCAGTTCTAACAGTTGAAATTATCTGCCAGGCCTGTTTCTAATATATAAACATCGTTATCAACTACCACACGAGACACCAGAACACAATTGCGTACCTTTGCTGAATCAGCACCATGCACCGCATAATTCATCCTCTAGCCACCATGACATTCCCTGAACCTTAACAGCCAAAATTCTACGAATCTGATGCTCCCAATGCACCTTACAATATATATACATACATCCTACTATAATTCTGACGATACCACCACAACAGAGGAGATGTGTAGAAATTCATAACCAACTGCCGAGTTAACAAATCATTGAATATCTCCTCTTGACTAGAATCATCACCTCATTATGAACCGAATAATGGTATTTGTCCTTTAATATACTTCACAAAATCTTATCGCACTGATCCCTAGTCCAATAATCTCGCCTCACCCAGTATGAACCGCTCAGACAACAAATCACCCCAAACATGACCTATAGTCTCACATGATACCACAATGCTACAATAGGCCACCATTCGAACATGATACATAAGGAAATGACTCAGGAAGGGACTACTCAGCTCAAGCAGCTAATATGTACTTTCCTCAGAAATTAGGAAGTAAAACAAAAGAAAAATAAATATAGGAACCTTACTCATCATCACACTGTTACGGAGTGCAACCCTATCCATATAACATACCCGTGGTGGTGTGCCACCCGATCCCATCATAAAATTCACATAAAAAGATATACATGGAGCTGAATTGCTCACCATTACGAATTACTGAATACCGGTCATAGGCACGCTAAGTGCATAATACCATCCTGGGGAGACTGATAGAGCCATATGATACAAAAATTAAGCACAACTGAGGTGCGATATATATATACTTTGAAATCTCAAGAGCCCTCCTGCTCATATAACATCATCACTACGTTGAATCTTAACACATAGGAATTTCTCAAGCCGTTTCTCAACTCACACGGCACAATAATAACCTTACATGAAATGAACGAAGACGGAACAACATCCGATATTCCATCACCCCTCCTTGATGAGCGCTATACTGAAAGGAATACATCTGCCTCACATGAAGCCCATAATCCTGTTTAAATCCATTCATACACTTCAAGCCGATTCTGCTCGCAATGGACTAGGCTGATAGATTTACCTGGGTCCATATTAACCCACTTCCTCTCATAATACGCAAGAACAACCATCATAGCCGGGACAAACACCCCACAGTCCACAACCAAATGAACCAAACGCCTTCCAGGCATAAATTCTCAAATAAGCAATATTACACTTCCTTATACTCAGTCCAAATCTTCAATCCATTAAGTGACTACATGTCACACTCATATGATCATCCCGTGGTCACGCTCCCACGACCTTCCACACAAGGTAGCAAGTCTGCACATCCACCACTGGCCTGACTAACGCTGTAAAACAAATCAAGAACCCATAACTAGGATTCAAAGCCTCTTTCACCAAACACCAATTTTAGATGACACTGAAGACAACACCATCTTACTCTAGACATTCAAATCCCTTTTTCTTGCTCATCCGAGCTCATGACATCCTTGTCAACACCGAACCGCGACCTCGATTCCTTACTTCCAGTTACATACTGCTTACCGCACCTAACATGCCAATATGAGATAGCGCAAGAATTCCATCATAACTTCTGAACCACTAATAGGTGAACACTTCATCATATAGAAACCTTTTACTTACATCAATTCAATAGAACCACCACAACACACGAGTGAATTCCCACAATCACAATACATGCAAATCCTTAAGTAGTAGTCTATACCACGATAACCCTTCCGGGATCCGCCTACACCTGACAGGCCATAGAAATCGAATGCTCCCACATGAAATCTATCACGGCGACCGACAAGCCTCGCACATACCGGCCCGAATCACATGCATAATTTAATTAAACTGACGAAATTGATCACTGTCGTACATGTGTTGTTTCAACCATGGCTAACCAATCCCTCTTCTCTCTAATTATCCTTAATTGCCTCAGAAATAATAGTAACCCCATTCAACTCATAACAAACTCAATCCTCACTCATCCCGAGTGGCCTTGATTCACGAGACCATGCTGCCTCAATCCCACAAACCGTCTCATACCCTCCTGATAATCTTTCTACAAATCCGGATTTTTCACTCCTCCAACACTATCCTGCACGTTGAAAATAACATAGAGCACTCCAACCATTTTCCCTTTTTCAGGAATTACGCTGCATAATCTCGATTCGTAATCATACTACTGCCTGAAACCCTTAAACATCGCGTTCTTAACCTTTTAATTTACTAGGACCGCTGCTGAGAGTCACCCACTCTGACTGGCCACAAATACAATCAACTCCAAGGCTCTTCTAGCACGCGAACACCCTTTTCAATGAAGCACGTGACCGAGTCACTATCCTAACAACTCGCCTATGCCTTAAGCATAAATTCTGAATCTTCCAAAGCCTAACCCTGGTCCAGCAGGGCCAACTTTTGCACACATTCATTAAATCCCACGCACAATCACCATTTTACTCCTTTCCCTTAGCTGTAATAACTTGCCAACACGCCGACAATCTGCAAACCCATGATAACACACTCCTACAACCCAACTACAGGTGGTGGGACTCCCCCACTTAGCCCGAAGCTACTCCTTGCACCACTCCAGACCCTGCTGAGATCCTTTCTCCTTTGTTAACATGATCTTGCTCAAAAAATACGTCCAATCCTTCCAAATTCTCTTGTTAGGACTCCCTAAATACTCATAATCCCTAGCACCATTCACACATTCTACCTCCTACCGAATAGCCACCAAAATCCCTTGCAGAAACTTGCCAATCATGCAACTGCTAACCTATTCACAGGAGATAACCCACCTGTGGAAATCACCAATTGACACCTTCCAACGACGTTGAAATGCACACTCTCTGAAATATCAATACCCCATCCTAAGCCTTCTCTCATTCACCAACTTTACCAGTCCGTCCGCTCCTCATGGACATCTATTAAATACACTACAACATCTTCAGATTCACCACCACATTGCGTCCTTCTTCATTCCTAACAACTCCTCTCGGTTGTATCAAACCTTCCGCCTAAATAACCCACATTTCAACTTAAGCTCGAGGACCCAATCACCATCCACTAAAACTCTCAAGCTTTCCCTCAAGGTAGGAAGTTATCTTACCACTAAACTCCTATGCTACGCTGCCATTCTCCCCCTTGTTAAACTCATTCCTTTAAACAACCACCTGACTTCCGTTCCTTACAACTGGCCTTTTAGAAATTTAGCCGCCGTCTGACACTTCTCACATGTCTTCCTTCATCGTATGCTGTCCAATTCAATATCATTCTCTGCAGCTCTTACACCAGTAGATCACCACGACTTCAAACTCTCCGAGGATCATCTTTCTCGAGCTGCCTTCATTAGAAATAACTATTCAGTCCTGAACCACCACGCACCACGATCTCTAACAACCGCTTCTTCAATACTACTTCACAACACTCTGACCCAATGCAACCGAAGAAACCATAGCACCGACAGACTTAACACATTTTATTCGGTCAAAACAACAATACCACATCACAGATAAAACTCCACCTCGTTTGATAACACCAAGTCTTACTACTTTATCCATCCAAAACCTGACCATTTATAGTCCAAATGCCTTTCCTCTGCCAGAACTAAAATGCTGAAATCTCAAAATCACGCCCTGAGAAGACCTCCCTTCAAGCCATTCATCACTCCCAACATATGGGCAAGCCTTCTATCATCATATCGACATCGCGCGATAACCAATCGTAAGCATCATCACTACCTGAGCATAGCCTTAAGGCTCTCAGAAACACAGTTACTGAGCTGGAACAACACATTATCCTTCTGCAAGGCCACAACAACAGCCCCAACCAATTACACATGGAAAAAACATCTCGCATCATATCCGTGGCACCATTTCGATTCCTCAAATTCCCGATTCATAGAAAGAGCTTCGCGATGTATAAGATTGAGTAGGAAGAAACGTAGGCATAATCCTCAGAGGAATCAAATCGCACGATGAGGAATCAAGAAGGGAAGTACTCATAACAGCCTTGTAGCCTCTCGAAGATAAGTATAGACGTCTCCGTACCGATCCGCAAGACTCTACTAGACTTGCTCATGACTCGTGAAACCTAAGGGAACCTAGAGCTCTGATACCATGTTGTCACGACCCAAAATCCATAAGGTCGTGATGGCGCCGGACACCATTGTCAGGCAAGCCAATCATTAAATAGTTATGTTAAATTTCCTATTTTAGAATTTTTGAAATCATTACCTTTCACTTTATTACATGATAACTGAATAAAATCCGCTAAGTAAATACAACAATTTAATATTCCATTTTTATAAAATGCATCCCAGAACCCGGTGACACAAGTACATGAGCAATTTCTATGAATTTTACAAATTCTACGAAGCTTGTCCGAAATACAAATTGGACAAGGAATGAAAATGAAAATACAATACATAGAGGAAGACCTGCCGACTGCGGGTCGTCTCTGAGTGATGCAGATCGTCTAAGTCTCCAAATTAGCCATATTTCTATGAAGGTACCTGTGCAATAAAAATGCACAACAAGTGTAGCATGAGCACGAAAATAACGTGTACTCAGTAAGTATCCCGCCTAACCTCAGAGAGGTAGTGGCGAGAGGTCGAATTAGACACTTGCTAGAAGTCAATTTAGTATAATCAAGTGAGAAACTAAGCATGAATGTCAGAGGCAATTTATTAAAATCAGAAATAAATAATATCAACTCCTTCCACATTTAACACTTTAAATCTTCGTCATATTAGTTGACAATTTCAATAATAATCAAGGATAAGAAACATCAGACTTATTTCACATTTTACACATCAATTCTTCTTCTTCTTAACTGGTCATTAAAAACATCCTTAGGCCGATAAACATGTATAAATCACAGGAAATATGCAACAATTATCATGTGCAAGAAAAATGCCGAGGGTTGATGGCGCGAACCAACAATAATAAACTGTACACTGCCGAGGGTCGAATGGATCGAACCATAGATGCATCTATCTGTCCCGCTCGCGAATCGATCATGCGACTCGGTTATACATAAATACAGGTTTATCCTGCTTGCGAATCATACATGCGACTCAGGCACCCATAGATACACATATTCACACAATAAGTCCACATTTTTTTCAAGAAAGCAGTTACCAAGGAAAGTGGTAAAATTCTTCTTAAAGGAACACGAAAAATAGCATTTAAATCTTTGTTTTGAAACTTATTTGCCAAGTTTAATAATATTCAATAATAAAACCTTATAAGGAATACAATTATCCACGGAGGAGTCAATTCTCTTTCTAGATAATTAAGAAAATGAACCCTAGTCTTTTTAGGCATTCAATTACTATTTCGATCATATTAGCGGTCTAATATTATTGGGAAGATCACAAGTACAACAAGTAAGGAATGCTAGTGGGTCCTAGACTACCCGGACATGGCATAATAGTAGCTATGCACGACTCCCGTCACCTCGTGCGTACGTAGCCCCCGCAGATAGTAGCACGTATTTAATTAGTTCACCTATGGGGACAATTCCCCCTCACAAAGTTAGAAAGGAGACTTACCTCGCTCCCAAAATTTACATAACCTGCAACCAAACCCTTCCGACGACTCCAATTGATGCACAACGCCCCTAAACTACCAAATAATGGTCAAAGCAATGAAAATATACTCGAATATTTGCTAACAATTCAAATTATATAAACTCCTATCTCCGCTCAAGGAATTGACCAAAATGCCTTCGGGCCCACGTGCCCTGCTTTTGAAATTTCTCGAAGATAAACTCTACCAATAGCTTTACTAGCTCAAATATACAATTTACTCTAAATTCCATGCTCAAATTCGTGGTAGAAATCCAAAATACAATTTCTAGGTTTTTCCTGCAAAACTCACAATTTCCTACTAATTTTCATGTCTAATTCCATGCAAGATCACATATTTAACTTAGGAATGGGAATGAATCACTTACCTTGCGATGCTTGATGAAAATCCCTTCTTGAAGCTCCTCACAATCGCCCAAACCAAAAGAAAATAGGATAAAATGAGCCAAGTGCTCGGTTATAAAACATACACTGCCCAGGCCGATATCCGCAACTATGTCCCCATCTAGCACCTGCGATACCGGTGCGCCCAAACTCCTACACCTGCGGCTTCCTCAGCTCCAGCCAAAACTCGCACCTGCGCCCCATTGTCCGCATATGCACCTTCGCAGGTGCAGAAATTACATTGCACCTGCCCTCCTAGCCAAGCCATCAAAACCTCGCACCTGCGGCGCCAAAGCCGCACTTGCAGCTCCGCACCTGCGGCCAAAGCCTCGCAGGTGCGGTCACACCAGATGACAACGACCTCAGCACTTCTTCAAACTCCGAACTTGATCTGTTAACCACCCGGAATTCACCCGAGGCCCCCGGGACCCCATCCAATCACACCAACCTGTTCCAAAAGATAATGCGGACTTGCTCAAGGCCTCAAATCACATCGAAAAATGCCGGAATCATGAATCGCACTTAAATTCAAACTTTAAGAACTTGAAATTCCAAACTTCGACATCTGATGCCGAAACCTATCAAATCACGTCCGATTGACCCCAAATTTTGCACGCAAGTCATATTTGACATTACAGACCTGCTCCAACTTTCGGAATCACATTCTGACCCCTATATCAAAATTTCCACTTCTGGTCGGATTATTCAAAAACCTTCAAATTCCTATCTTTAGCCAAATGACTTCAAAATGACCTACGAAAATCCGAATTCACTTCCGATCGTGCTCTCAACTCCAGAATCACCATACGAAGCTATTCCCAGACTCAAAATTTCAAACGGACATCTATAACACTGAAATGCGTTACAGCCCAAACTTATGAAATTCTTCTAAAATGCTATCTTCCATAATATGCGCCGAAACACTTCTAGGTTATCCAAATCCCGATCCGGATATACGCCCAAATTCGAAATCATCATACGAACCTGCTGGAACCTTCAAACCTTATTCGGAGGTCGTTTACTCAAAATTCTAATCTTAGTCAATTTCTCCAACTTAAGGCTTCTGAAATGAGAATTTTCTTTCCAATTGGCTTCGTACTTTCCGAAATTCAACTCCGACCATGCCCACGAGTCATAATATCTGAAGTGGAGATGCTCATGACTTCAAATCGCTGAACGACACGCTAGAGCTCAAAACGACCGATCGGGTCGTTACACCTTGTATTTTCAGTGTGTCATGTTTGATTCTTCCTCGTACAACTACATATATGGTGCTAGGATTGTATTTTCTGGTGGATTAATATTGGAGAACAAAAAAGGGGGCAGTACTTTAATATAGATGCTACCCATTTAATAGTCAGGAATTATTATATAATCCTTGATCAATTTTCTCAAGTGATGAATGAGATGTGACTGTATGAGTACAACTATGAAGTCTCTTGCATGTGCTCTCATCTTTATTCAGGTTTACTGATGCTCATTTTGTGCGGAAGTTACAAAGTTAGCCTTAGAAATGTAGCTCCCATGGTAAATAGGAAACTGAATCTTTTTACTGGTTAAGTAAACTATATATTTTTCATTCTAGTGGTTTCTTTAATTAATGTTGACATATTGTTATGTTTCAGTTCTTCCTTACATACACAATACATTATTCGTACTGACGTCCTTTTGTTGGGGACGCTATATTCATGCCTGCAGGTATAGATAATCAGTTTGACTAGCCCTCATAGTAGACGAGATTGGTATTCAGCGAAAGATCGGTAAGACTCCACCTCATTCGGAGTGTAGCCAAGTCTATGAGTCATTGATGCGTGGCTAGAATCTATAGTTTTAAGCATTATATACCTTACATTTTGTGTGCTTTTGTGGTACAAATACATGTTATACGTGCATAATGGAGTCTATTTTATGTGTAGGTGAATTGGAGAAGGAAGCAGAGCTAAATGGGTGCATAAATGTCAAAAATACGCTCAAGAGTCTAAAAGGAGTGACCCGGGCCATAGCCGGGCGTTTTAGCCCAAAAGCCTGGCTTAACCAAGCGTTAGTGGGGCGTTACACACCAAACGCCAGCCATGCCCAGGCGTTAATGGGGCGTTAGAGCCCAAACGCCTGGCTTTCCCAGGCTATAGCTGGGCGTTGAGGCTTAACGCCTAGGGTCCCTGGTCCGGTAAACTCTGAGTTTTGAAGGTTTTAAGTGTTTCCCGGTTTGAATACAAGTCTCCTACACGTTTAGGGTTTGTCCCAAACATATAAATAGACGCAAAATCACAACTTTGAGAGGGGGGGTGCCATTTTTGGAGAGAATATACACAGAAGATCATTGAGGAAGCAAAGAATTATTAGTTTTCTTCATCTTATTCTAGTATTTTTCCATTTATGCAAGACTTATGCAATTGTTTGATTCTAGTATGAGTGGATAAACACCCATTGTTCCGGAGTTGTGGTTTAGCCATGAATATTGTTATTCGACATTAACTTAAACTTGATTATAGTTCACTCAATATATGGTTGTTTCTTTAATTCTGCTCTTAATTGCTTGGCAAGAAATTTGGTTCTATATACTATCTATGTTATGCTTGGGAAAGCCGTATATAGATTGGAGAAGAATTGAAGAGAGCGCGATCTTAACACTTTAGGGGAGCGGATTTATGGTTAGGATAGGAATATACATAGTCATCGTGCTTAATTAAACATCGTAATCTTAGTGCGTTCTAATTGATTAATTTCATAGGAATATATGCGTTAATCTATTGAGAATAGGCGAGTAGTACTTCGGGAGAAGGCTACGAGAGCAATTATCGATTAATTAGCAACCATGAGTGAATTATATGAAGGGAGAGTTAATTTGAATGAAATACGAGTGGTGAATTGATAACAATCCTGGAATATTTGTCTCTACTGAATACACACAACAATATTCTTGTCACTTGATAATTAGTTAGTTCATAGAATCGTAGTATAAATTAGTGACATTCCTGGATTTTGTTTTGGCTCGATTAAATAACAATTAGAGTGATTCAGCAAGTAGTTTACGCAAGTCCCTGTGGGTTCGACATTTGATTTAACATTATATTACTTGCTACGACCACGTATACTTGCGTGTGCGTTTGGGACCAACAAGTTTTTGGCGCCATTGCCGGGGACTTGAATATAGACTACTTTTTAGTTATTTTCTTTAATTGTTTATTTCATTGAGTCTAATGTCACGTGGTTTTTGCTATAATCTCAGGAAATTCGAGTGAATGCGTAGGGTCAGAAGCCGGGATAGACTAGACGGCTTTGACCCCGAACCTGAGAGATCATTTCATAGGAGATTGCGAGAAGCAAGAGATACAGACAATATTCAGGACTTCATCCTTCCTGTGAACATGGCAAAGGAACAACACATAGCTGTTCAGGAGGTGGCAATGCCCAGTATTGCTAATGTCACCTCCAGCATCGTGAAGCCCAGAATCACTGAGCACTTTGAGCTGAAACAGAGCATGATCCAACTACTTCATGTAAACGGGCAGTTTTTGGGTCTTCCACACGAGGATCCACAGCACCACATTCTGAACTTCTTGGAGATTAGTGATACTTATATCACTAACGGGGTCACGCCAGATTATGTGAGGCTCACGCTTTTCCCATTCTCTATATTGGGCGAAGCAATGCGATTGCTGGAGGCAGAACCAGCTAACTCAATCACAGCATAGAACGATCTGGCGAGAAAATTTCTGGCAAGGTTCTTCCCTTCAGGAAAGACTGCAAAGATCAGGACTGAGATAGTCTCCTTTAGACAAAAAACATGTGAATCCTTATAATCAGCATGGGAAAGATTCAAGGGGCTACTCAGAGACTGTCCTCATCACAATCAGACAAACGAGGTGTTAGTTCACACTTTCATTGAGGGACTCCATCTGGAAACAAAAATTGTGGTAGATGCAGCAGCCGGAGGTCAGGTGTTCGAGAAGAATTATAATGAAATATTTGCATTACTGAATAAATTCTCCAAAAGCAATCTAGACTGGCAAGGTGAGATGGGGAGAAATGTGGTTCAAAAGTCACCAGGGGTTCTTGAACTAGATGTGGTTTCAACATTGTTAGCCCAGATTTCCACATTGACTAACCAAGTCAATCAGATGAACCTGATCATTAACAAACAACAATCTTAACCAGTGCAACAGGCTCAACCAGTGCAACAAGTTCAGGTATTTTGTGAAGTCTGTAGAGAGGGTGATTCGAGTGATTTATGCCCAGTTAATCCAGAGTTTGTCTGCTCTGTGGGTAACGCGAATAGGGGACAAGCAAATCAATATGGAAACACTTATAACCCCAACTGGAGAAACCACCCAAACTTCTCTTGGGGTGGAAATCAAAGCAATCAGCATAACTACATGCATCCAGCACCTCAACAGCAGTACAAACCACCTCCGGCTGAACCATCAGCAAGCCTTGAGGAGATTATGAAGAGAATTATGAATGACCAACTTGATTTCAATCAGAAAATAATGGCTGATCACCAAGCCCAGACTGATGATAAACTTAGAACGTCAAGTGGGGCAACTCGCCAGTTCTCAAAATACCCGACCAATGGGGGCTCTTCCAAGTGACACTGAAGCTAATCCTAAAGCATTTGTTAATGCTATATCATTGAGGAATGGGAAGGAATTGGAAGAAGTTCAGTCCAAGAAGAGGAAGCAGGTAACTTTTGATGAGGAACCAACCACTATTGAATCAACATCAGACAACCCGAAAGAATCAGATAAGCCAGAAAAGGAGGCGGTGGCTGAGCAACCCCCACCAATTGTTGCGAGGCCACCCCCTCCATTCCCTCAAAGGTTGCAAAAGGTGAAAGATAATGCCGCATACAAAAATTTTCTTGACCTCTTGAAGCAGATACAAATCAATATTCCACTGGTAGACATTTTGCAGGAGGTGCCGAAATATGCTAAATACATCAAGGACATTGTGCCAAATAAACGAAGGCTGACAGAGTTCGAAACCGTAGCACTCACGGAGGAAGTTAGCTCAAGAATTCAAAGCAAGCTACCTCAAAAATTAAAAGATCCGGGTAGTTTTACTATCCAAAATCTCAATTGGTAAGCATGCAGCCGGGCGAGCATTGTGCGATCTTGGGGCAAGTATTAATTTGATGCCGCTATCTGTGTTCAAGCAATTGGGGTTGGGTGAACCACGCCCAACAACAGTGATTTTACAATTGGCTGATCGCTCCCTTGCTAATCCTGGTGGAGTAATTGAAGATGTGCTGGTTCAGGTGGGTTCCTTCATATTCCCAGCTGATTTCATTATCTTGGACTATGAGCCTGATCAGGAAGTCCCATTTATTTTGGGGCGTCCATTCCTAGGTACGGGCCGAGCTATCATCGATGTGTGTGAAGGGAAGATGACAATGCAAGTTGGTGATCAAGTGGAGGTGTTTAATGTTTATAAGGCACTCAAGTTACCTGTCCACTATGAAGAGCTATCCGTGATTACTGTAGTGGAAGGCAAATCGAAGTCAATGTTTCCATACATGAGTCTGTTGACCCTCTTGAGCAAGTGTTAGTTGGGGATGAAGAAGACTGTGGGGATGAAACAAGGGGAGACATAGAGAAAGCTTTTGAAGTATCTTGCAGTTACCTCCACGGGCTAGGAAAATTTGAAGAGTTGAACAAGCCTGTTACTCTAATCCCTCCTAAGACATCTATTGAAGAAGCTCCAACGCTGGAACTCAAACCTCTTCCAGCACATTTATGCTATGCTTATTTGGGGAACTCTGAGACATTTCCCGTGATCATCTCATCCAGCCTGACCAATACACAAGAACAAAAATTTCTTAGGGTACTTTGTGAGCACAAAAAGGCGATTGGGTGGACCATTGCAGATATTAAAGGAATCAGCCCATCATTTTGCATGCATAAAATCTTTTTGGAAGATTGACATCGCCCGAGTGTTGAGCAGCAAAGAAGGCTAAATCCCATCATGAAAGAAGTGGTGAAGAAAGAAGTAATAAAATTTCTAGATGCAAGTATCATTTTCCTTATTTCTGACAGCAACTGGGTGAGCCCGGTTCAATGTGTGCCCAAAAAGGGAGGGATGACCGTGATTGAGAATGAGAAGAATGAGCTAATTCCTACCCGCACTATTACGGGTTGGAGAGTTTGCATTGATTAAGCAACCCGCAAGGATCACTTTCCACTCCCATTCATTGATCAAATGCTGGACAGATTAGCAGGGCCTGAATATTATTGCTTTCTGGATAGGTATTCAGGTTACAATCAAATTGTCATATGCCTAGAGGATCAGGATAAGACCATGTTTACTTGCCCTTATGTCACCTTCGCCTTCAAGTGAATGCCATTTGGTCTTTGTAATGCACCAGCCACCTTNATGATGGCTATTTTCACTGACATGGTGGAAAAATTCGTAGAGGTGTTCATGGACGACTTCTCAGTCTTTGGGTCATCCTATGATGATTGTTTGAAAAATCTGAGCATGGTGTTGGCCCGTTGTGAAGAAACAAATCTGGTGTTAAATTGGGAGAAGTGTCACTTTAGGGTGCAGGAAGGTATCGTTTTGGGTCATAGAATATCTAAAAGCGGCATCGAAGTTGATAAGGTAAAAGTGGAGGCAGTTGAAAAACTACCTCCACCAATTTCAGTGAAGGGCAACTGGAGTTTCTTGGGACACACAGGATTTTATAGGCATTTTATTAAATATTTTTATAAAATTGCTACTCCGTTGTGCATGTTGCTGGAAAAAGATGTCAAGTTCAATTTTGATGCACCCTGCCTGAAGGCATTTGAGGAGATCATGAAGAAATTGGTAGCTGCCCCCATAATTGTTGCACCTGATTGGTCAGTACCATTTGAACTTATGTGTGATGCAAGTGACCATGCAATTGGGGCAGTGCTAGGACAAAGGAAAGATAAGGTGTTTTATTCCATCTACTATGTGAGTAAGACCCTCGATGATGCACAATAGAATTACACCACCACTGAAAAGGATCTGTTAGCTGTGGTATGGGCCTTTGAAAAATTCTGGGCATACTTGGTGGGCACGAAAGTTATTGTCCACAAAGATCACGCAGCAATCATGTACTTATATACAAAGAAAGAATCTAAAGCTAGATTGATGCACTGGGTTTTATTGTTGCAGGAATTTGATGTGGAGATAAGAGACCGAAAGGGCACTGATAACCAAGTAGCTGACCATCTGTCAAGGCTGGAAAATCATGATCATGTTGAGGAGGGTGGAGATATTAAAGAAGTCTTTCCTAATGAGCAACTTTTTGCTATAACCCAAGACCCTCATCTATTGTATGATGATTATGTGAATTATCTGGTGAGTGGGGTACTTCCTCCGGAAATAGAATCTGAAGAAAGGAAGAGGTTCTTACGAGATGTGAAATTCTACTACTGGGATGAGCCTTACCTGTACAAAGAATGTGGTGATCAGTTAATGAGGAAATATATTCCTGATATAGAAGTGGAACGGGTGTTGTACGATTGTCATGTATCACCATATGGAGGCCATCATGGTGGCGATCGAATAGCCGCGAAAGTGCTACAATCTAGGTTCTTTTGGCCAACACTATTCAAAGATGCCCACGCATTTTTTAAAAAGTGTGACCAGTGCTAGAGAACAGGAACGATAACAAGGAAGCACGAGATGCCTTTGAATATCTTGGAGGTAGAGATTTTTGATGTATGGGGGATAGACTTTATGGGTCCATTCCCATCATCCAGGGGAAATAAATACATTTTGCTGGTAGTTGACTACGTGTCGAAATGGGTGGAGGCATGCCGACAAATGACGCCATGGTTGTCGCTGCATTTGTGAAGAATAATATATTCTCCAGATTTGGTACTCCACGGGCCTTGATTAGTGATGAAGGAACCCATTTTTGAAATAGGTTGTTGAATAACCTTTTAGCTAAATATGGGTCCGTTATAGAGTTGCAACAACATAAACCCTCAAATTAGTGGACAAGCAGAGGTATCCAATAGAGAAATCAAGCAAATACTAGAGAAAACGGTGAGTGTGAATAGGAAGGATTAGGCTGCTAAGTTAGACGATGCCTTATGGGCATACAGAACAGCGTACAAAATTCCCATTGGGGCATCACCGTACAAGCTGGTCTATGGGAAGGCATGTCACTTGCCTGTAGAGCTTGAACACAAGGCGTATTGGGCCATAAAAAAGCTAAACATGATCCTTGAAGTCGCGAGTGAGAAAAGATTGCTGCAGTTGGATGAATTGGATGAGTTCAGGTTGCACTCATACGAAAATGCCAAACTTTACAAAGAAAAGACCAAGAGATGGCATGACAAACATATAAATCCGCGTCATTTTGAGCCAGGCCAACATGTATTATTATTCAATTCTAGGCTTAGACTGTTTCTTGGGAAGCTGAAATTGAGATGGTCAGGCCCATTTGATATAGTGAGAGTCACCCCATATGGTGCACTTGAGTTGCGAGCTATACATGGTGAAAGAAAATTTTTAGTGAATGGACATAGAGTCAAACACTATTGGGGTGGCACCATAAATCGTGAGAAGACCAAAGTTCTGCTCGCTGATGAGTGAGGCGAGATTTTGCGTCGTGCCGCGACGTTAAATCAGGCGCTTCATAGGAGGCACCCTATTGACTTGTTTTAATCGTCGTGCCACGACATTAACTAAGGCGCTTATTGGGAGGCAACCCAATGCTTAGTTAAATCTTAGCATAGCTAGAAGTAGTTTTTGTAGTTATAGGTACTAACGAGCTTGCGAGTGCATTCGGGTGTAAGGAGCAGTGTGCTAGCATGACGGAAAGCCTGGCTAAAGCCAGGGGGGCCGGGTGATAAGCCCCTAACGCCTGGCTAAAGCCAGGGGGCCGGGCGATAAGCCCCTAACGCCTGGCTAACACCAGGGGGGCCGGGCGATAAGCCTCTAAGGCCTGGCTAATGCCAGGTTGGTCTGGGCTTCTTAGCTCTAACGCCTGGCTAACGCTAGGGTGCCCGGGATTTATGACTAAAACGCACATTAAACGCCAGGTATGTTCCACTTCTTATTTTTTTCATCTCCCATCTCTCTCTCAAGAAAGGGTTAACTCCCAAGAACACTACCAACACCGATGTGCTCTCACACTCACACCAAAAACACATAGATTAAACACACACATCTTCACCCACAAAACCAGCTCACCCACACAACAAGTTCACAGCACACCCAACTCTGCACAGTTTCGATTTCGTGGTGCACTTCATCCGACAAACTCACATCAAGCGTTGAGGTATGATTCTATCCCTACCCTTTGTTACTTCGAATTGGGTATTACAATTTTGAAAGGTGTAGTCTTGATTCATGGTGATTCTTTATGGGTTTATGCAATTCATGATCATATTGTATCATATTGTGATTCCCAACCTCCGAACCCTTTACAAATGGGTTGAAATTGTGAAGCTAAGTGGTATTATGGAACCCCAACCAGCTTTGGGTACATAAGGCAGTCCCTCAAGTCCATGAGAGCTCTCATGGCAATTGTGCTAGCCAAGTGCTCGATGTAATGCCTCAATGGCAATACATATCCCATTTAGAGCCCGAGTCTCCGGGAAACAAACCACTAGTGTCATGCATCGTGAACTCCATGAAATTTTAAGTGTGAAGAGGCTCATGAGAATCCGTATGTGTCAAATTTTTCGTAAGTGCGCCAAGGTGAAGTCTGAGTAACCTTGGCAAATTGAAAAATCTTATAGTACACACGTTGTGACACCCACTAACTACTGATCATTTGTGCAGGGAAAAAATGATGCTTCCCAGAAGAGCCACAGGCAAAGGAAAGGCCACATCTTCGGCCCCAGCAAAAAGCAAAGCAAAACCCCCCCACCTCAGAAGAAAAGAAAAGGGGGAGATGCTACTTCTAGTATGACTGGTGAGGAAACAGTAGCTGCTGTCGTTGCTATGAGACAACAGCCCGTTGGTCAACGGGAATATGGTATCAACAGCATACCAGTACAATCCAGGAAATGGTATGCACGCTGCATACCAAAGCATGTTCACCCTGAGGAGGACATTAAATAAGGGAGTCTGAGAACAAAATTCCCAGCGATTTGGAGGAGCATCCATGAGTTGGGTTTAGGATATGTGTTCAGGAACAATGGTCACATCAACTTGAACTTAGTCCGGGAATTCTATGCAGGGTTCGACCCTAAGGACAAAGAGGGATTGGTGCCAATTCGTGGGCACTTGGTGGATTTTTCGGCCAAGGCCATATGCGATTTTCTAGGTGCACCAACTGTTCCAGTGGAGCCTCTAGAGCAATTCATCCGCCATCCCAACTATAGAGAGGTGAGGCACACACTGTGTGGAGTTGAGTCCAGGGCTGCTTGGATTCAGTATAGAGCCACAAATTGCCATAAAAGGTTTCCCAAGAAGAAAATGAAGGTTGAAACCCAGGTGTGGCTTAATGTGATTAATGCACGGATACTACCATGCAATCATGACACCTTAATCAGCCGAGAGAGGATTTGTGTGCTCTACTTCCTCCTGACGGGGCAGAGAGTGAATGTGGGCCATGTGATGCGCTATCAAATGGGGTTGGTGCATTCCAGCAACAGAATTGATCGAATACCATTCCCAAATTTCTTGACTCAGTTCCTGCTAAATGAGAATGTAGCGGTGGATCCCAACTTTTACCATACCATTGATCAACTCGCACGAGAGACTGATATCACTGGCTTAAGATTGAAGGAAGAGTCTTTACTGACCACTGCAGAGCGCAATGTGCGGGATGATAGCTTCATGGCCCATCTTTATGGGATGATGGATTTACAGTTGCGAATAGGAGGTCGGCCAGCGTCAGTTGATGAGAGAGATGAGTTGGATCAGAGATACCCGCTCAATGCTCACGCTCAGCAAATGATTGGAGCACGTGAGGGATACAGGCTCCCAGATGATGAGGATATCAACACACCTGACGATTCTGATGCAGAGCTGATGCGCTCAGATGAGGAAGATGATGAAGAAGATGAGCATGAGGAGGAATGGAGAGTGTCAGATGATGAGGACGCTGAATGATCAGGGAGTTTTTGTACCTTGCTTCAATTACTTGTTTTGTCTTTATATGATGCACTGAGGACAATGCATGAATTAAGTGTGGGGTGTATACATATGTATTGTGGAATTGTTGTACCATATGTGGTGTCGTGTTATAGTTTTGTATTCATGATAGTAAATGATTTTTCTTTTAACTCTTGTAATTTTTTTGTTTTTTGTTTTTTGTATATAAATATGTGGACTTTTCCCGATGATGGATCTCTTAGACAGTTCTCTTGAGGGAAGTAAGTCTAAAGAAAATACAAAAAAAAGATTTTTGTTTTAGGTAGTGTAGTAATTCCTCCTTGGTTTTTCTTTGGACCACGGTTCTTTTCCAAGTGTGTAACTTGAACCGGGTACTTTAAATTATTTTTGTTTTTTTAGAGTAGTTAGGAAGAAACTGAGTTACTCTGAAATACCCTATGACATGTTTGATGCCGGCATATTAGGTTATGACATACATGCTTCTTTCCCTTATATTTGGTTTGACATGTGGTGCATGAGAAAAAAAAAACCTATTTTGTGACGCCTTAACTCTGTTGTGTGACTTGTATGCTACATAGTGCGATAGTGCTTAATTCTCTCAATTTTATGTGCTTGCTTGACTTGAGAGTTGAATAAAATTGTTGTGAGTGAGTCATGTGCAATGTGTGAGTGAGGTTCAGTGATTTCCTATGCTATCTTGTGTAGTCTAGAACTTTCCCCGTGTGTTAATCGAAGCGAAATTGTAGGTTATGCTAGTCTAGGAGATGACGTAGGCATTTTCTTGCTTGATCATGGATGTGCTTGTCACATAAGAATTACATTTTCCATTGCTAGCCCCTTTGAGCCTTTAGACCTTTTCTTTGGTACCCACATTACAAGCCGTACCCCTATTTTGTTCTTAAATTGAGATTTTTGCACCTTTTCCTCCTAAGGCACTTAATCGCTAAAAGAAGTAAGGTGGGATATGGGGGATTAACTTTTGAGTGGATCCATGGAAAGGCCTGTTAGTGCACTAAAAATTGTATTCAAGAGTCACTAGCTATTGAATCTTAATGTATGGAGCGTGTGTAGGAAATAAAAAAAAATAATAGTAAAAGTATGTACAAAAATATACACACCTCCAATTTTTATTAATTTGTGCTAGTGACAATTTAGAAGTGTCTATTGAAAAAAAGGGCTATGTTGAATATGAATTGTGGCAAGGGAATTGGTTGAGAAGAATATGTGTTAATTTGTGAAGGTAGTGTATTAAAGTGCTTAGGAGGGTTAGTTACTATTTCTAAATATATCCTACCCGTCCCTTAGCCTATATTACAACCTTAAAAGTCCTAATTGATCCTAGACTTG
>ML341673.1:0-46568 GCA_005239505.1 Nicotiana paniculata | reverse complement strand
TTCAATTGTGTGATGTCCTTAAATAATGTTCAAAAGCATATTTGAATGTGTGGACTAATTATATTCACTACTTTGTTGTTGGTGAGGGCACATGATCTCATGAACGATTGGTAATATTGTAATTTTCTTGTTGGGTAGGTGCGTGAATTGAGAGGGCTTAATAGTTGCAAGTCGACTCTTGAGGTTGGGTGGTTGCAATTAGGTTGATTCGTGTGATTGATTAAATTGTTATACTTGGGCATGTTTAAACAAGGGAAAGAATGTGAAATTTTGTATGTTCATACTTGATTGCCGGTATCGATCATAGTTAAGGGGTAATGTGTGTGATTGAAAAGTAAAATACTCCTTGTTCATGAAATGTGTACGTGTTGAAGGATATTTCTCGAGGATGAGCAAGAGTCTAAGTGTGGGGTTTTAATGCGTGGCTAGAATCCATAGTTTTAAGCATTATGTACCTTACATTTTGTGTGCTTTTGTGGTAAAAATACATGTTATATGTGCATAATGGAGTCTATTTTATGTGTAGGTGAATTGGAGAAAGAATCTGAGCTAAATGGGTGCATAAACGTCAAAATACGCTCAAGAGTCGAAAAGGAGTGACTCGGGCCATAGTCGGGCATTTTAGCCCAAAATCCTGGCTTAACCAGGCATTAGTGGGGCGTTACACACCAAATGCCAGCCATGCCCAGGCGTTAATGGGGCGTTAGAGCCCAAACGTCTGGCCTACCCAGGCTATAGTTGGGCGTTTGGGGCTTAACGCCTGGGGTCCCTGGTCCGGTAAATTCTGAGTTTTGAAGGTTTTAAGTGTTTCCCGGTTTGAATAGAAGTCTCCTACACATTTAGGGTTTGTCCCAAACATATAAATAGACCCAAAAGCACAACTTTGAGAGGGGGATGCCATTTTTGGAGAGAATATACACACAAGATCATTGAGGAAGCAAAGGATTATCAGTTTTCTTCATCTTATTCTAGTATTTTCCATTTATGCAAGACATATGCAATTTTTTGATTCTAGTATGAGTGGCTAAACACCCATTGTTCTGGGTTGTGGTTTAGCCATGAATATTGTTATTCGACATTAGCTTAACCTTGATTATAGTTCACTCAATATATGGTTGTTTCTTCAATTCTGCATTTAATTGCTTAATTGTTTGGCCAGTAATTTGGTTCTATATACTATCTATGTTGAAGAGATCGCGATCTTAACCCTTCAGGGGAGCGGATTTGTGGTTAGGATATGAATATACCTAGTCACCGTGCTTAATTAAACATCATAATATTAGTGCGTTCTAATAGATTAATTTCATAGGAATATAGGCGTTAATCTATTGAGAATAGACGAGTAGTACTTCGGGAGAAGGATACGAGAGAAATTATCGGTTAATTAGCAACCATGAGTGAATTATAGGAAGGGTAGAGTTAATTAGAATGCAATACGAGTGGTGAATTGATCACAACCCTGGAATATTTGTCTCTACTGAATACACACAACAATATTCTTGTCACTTGATAATTAGTTAGTTCATAGAATCGTAGTATAAATTAGTGACATTCCTGGATTTTATCTTCGATCGATTAAATAACAATTAGAGTGATCCAGCAAGTAGTTTACGCAAGTCCCTGTGGGTTCGACATTCGATTTAACATTATATTACTTGCTACGACCACGTATACTTGTGTGTGCGTTTGGGACCAACAGTCATCGCGTCAGAATTTTGCTAAAGACTAATGGTTAGGCCGGTACCCTATCCCATTTGATGTCAAATAATCTTAGAGGCTTTGCAGACAGGGGTTCATTTTGTACAGTATGTTAGAGGCCTTGACGGCCCATATGTATTCATGTTTTAAGAAAAATGGTTCAGTGATACAGTGTTTCCCACTTATAATTATACATTATGAGTTGTGGCCATGTTGGACCATGATAATTATACATTATGAGTTGAGGATGTTACATCCCGTACCTTAGCATTAGGATGCGCCGTAGTAAATCCACATGAGTTTGAAGGGATTATGTCTACGAGTAGATTATAGAGGGTTTAAGACATTATTATTATGAGACCCTGTAAGTTTACAATCTTGGTACCGTTAGATTTTATGTTAGTGTGATATTTTCTTTTAAGTGGAATATTTTAGTAAAAGTTTTATAAATATAATTTTGGATAGTTACCATTATTACTATTTTCGAAATGGTAAATTATACACATAATATGAGAAAGTTTATAAATGAGATTTTCTTTATTGTAAAGACAAAAAATATTTTTTTCACAAGAAAAGGAAGTTATCATTTTATCATTGTAAGAATTAACCATACGAAAATTTATACTCTTTATACGAGATTAGGAAAAAATAGAAGTTGAGAAAATATGTGTATTTTCACATGGATGTTTTGAATAATAGTTTATGTATTTATTTTATATGATATCACATGACCATAATAGTAATATATATAAAGTTTGTTAAAAGTAAATAATGTTTTAAGTAATTTGAGATAATTCTTGATTATGTGAATAATGGATTAATTATTGATTTTTTAATGAAAGGTTAGCTAATTAATTACCATTGTTGGATAAGCTTAACCCTCCCTAAACGTGGTAGCCCCTCCAATTCCAATCTTTTGGTAAGGTGGCATTTAGAGAAATGTTTGGCTAATTAATCAGCTTAAGTAATGACCCACTCACTATGATACAATCACCCCAAATCACTTTCTGTGTACTTTTCTATGCTTCATTCTTTCGTGAAATGCCAGATCTGAGACAATGTGTCTTGCAACATGATTGTGACGATGCAATTTCACTGGTTTATCCCTCCACAACTCAATTTTCAAAGAAGTTTCATTACAGATAAGCTCATATGTAGCAAACTGCAAAAGCCCATTGCTGGGTGTTTTGCTTTTGTGCTTGAGTTAGCTATTACATGTTGCTTTTTGCTTCTGCTAGATATAATTCCCTCCGGTTATAGCATAGTTCCTTTAAGTGGACTATCTGTCTAAAAGAGATGTAACAGTTTGCATAAGAATATTCCATATCCTTTTTCCCTACTTTGATTCACCGTTACGCGTTGTCGCAATCAACAGTGTTAGAGGAATTGTTAAGAGAATCGGCTCGGGTATGTTAAGGGTCTCCTTTTTTTTGGCATGATCTAAGCAACGATACGTAAACGAAATACTATTCCATAAGTGGTTCTACTCTTAGCAGTTAAGGATATATATGTTATTCATTTCTGTAAAGTGATATTCAAGCATGTCTAAGTATCTCCCTAAGTCCCTAATGAGGTATACGATGCAGATGTTAATGTTTTTACTATAGTGATACATGCATCTTTATACATCTACCACCGAGCTATGGCTGGTCAGGTAGTTACCATTGGTTGGGTAGTTATGTATTACTATTTTCCACCGGTTGGGCAGTTACTGTCGCGCCCCCTTTTCCTTGCGAAATCGGGTTTTGACATTTCTTGGACAACTCCTTCTTTTTGGGATTTGGTCCTAGGTTTTTTAGCCTATAGGATCATTCCATGCAATACTCCTAACTTCCCCAAGTTGCGGTGTTACTTATAGAATTAGCGCATGGGCTATCATCTCCTTACTACCCAATTACTATCTTTCAGTTGTTACCTAGGCGTTCTAGTAGCTTCTAGCTCGTTCTTTATGCGTGCACTACCCGTCCCTTACCTATGGCCCTGAAGGTTTTAGGACCTCTATTTAGGATGGGTCTAGACCAATCTATATTACTTAAAATGAGAAATCTAGGAGACAAACAAAATACAAATAGGACTTTAAAATAAACAAACAAAGGCTCACATTGACCTCCACACGTAAACAACAAAAGCACGCAATTGAATCCGCAAACATTGTTAATTTGAGAATCCTATATGCATGATATCTATATGAGCAGAAATAAAATATAAAGGCAATTTTACTAAGGTGAGCATTGGGACCTATTTGTTTGCCTACTGATTTTATTCAACATGAATCTGGGCACTTCCAGGAAGCAATATGTCACAATTTTAAGCCCAGGATCATTAGTAAGTCTTACAGATTGCCTAAGTGATGACCAGAATCGGTCGAATTCAGAATTGATTAACAGAATCCTATAGGCATGATTTTTACGGGTTTATTAATTACAGACCTATAAACATTGTTTCTAAGTGTAGTACTGTTTTTAATTCATAAAGACAGGTTTTTATTCCTTTTAAAAATCCTATAGGCATGATTTCTAATTGCTGAATTGATTTAAACCCCTATAGGCATGATTTCTAATTGCTGAATTGATTTAAACCCCTATAGGCATGATTTCTAATTGCTGAATTGATTTAAACCCCTATAGGCATGATTTCTAATTGCTGAATTGATTTAAACCCCTATAGGCATGATTTCTAATTGCTGAATTGATTTAAACCCCTATAGGCATGATTTCTAATTGCTGAATTGATTTAAACCCCTATAGGCATGGTTTCTAAGTTTGAAACTGATTTCACCCTATAGGCATGATATCTATTAGATTTAAATCCTATAGTTATGATCTCTAGGTTGAAACTAATTTTTTATTTCCTATAGACATGATATCTATTAATTGTATCTGGACAAAAATTAAACAGATTGCTAGATAATCAACTCAAATAAACAAAGATCCTATAGACATGGTCACTAATGCACATTTGGTTGAAAATATATGTATATCCTATGAAAAGGATTTCTAATGCCGAATTAAATGGAAAATCTTATAAGCAGGATCTCTAGTATGCAAATGTGAAAAATACAAAATAAAAACAATCAGGAAAATCCAATAGTGTAACGACCCGGCCGGTCGTTCTGAGAGTAATAGCCCTTTTCCCCTATTTCGGCTTCATTATATGTGGTTCAAATTCATTATGTTGTGTTAGATGTGTTGTCTCGGGTTCGGAGCAATTGTTGGAAAGAAATGAGACACTTAGTCTCTTAACTTGGTTCAATAGTTGAAAAAGTCAACTAAGAGTTGACTTATTGGTAAACGACCTCGGATTGTAGATTTCATGTCTCGGATAGCTTTGTTAGGTTATTTGTGACTTAGAAGTGTGTTTAGAATGTGGTTTTGATGTCCGGTGTAGAATTAGGCTTGAATTGGCAAAAGTTAGTTTTTGGAGATTTTCGGTCGGCAGTGGAAAATAGGCTATAGGGGTCGGAATGGAATTCCAGAAGTTGGAGCATTTTCGTAGTGTCATTTTGGATATGTGTGAAAATTTTCGGGTCATTCGGACATGTTTTGGTTGGTTTCGGCATCATTGGTGAAATTTAGAAATCTCGAAGTTCATAGGCTTGAATCCGATGTGATCTTGGTGTTTTAGCGTTGTTTTGGGTGTTTCGAAGGCTCGACTAAGTTCGAATGAGGTTATGGGACTTTTTGGTATTTTTGGTTGGGGTCCCGTGGGGCTCGGGGTGATTTCGGATAGCCATCGGGGGATTTAAAGTTGGAAAATTGCAGCTGAAGCTGCTGGTGCAGGTGTAACCACAACCTGCAGATAGGGGACCGCAGGTGCGAGCTTGCAAGAAGTGGACCCAAGACCGTAGATGCGGATTTTGGTGGGCAGGAGGAAGACCATAGATGCACAGCTGGGGCCGCAACTGTGGAGTCGCAGGTGCGGAAAGTTGATCGCGGGTGCGGAAATGTGCATTTAATTGATTTTTCACAGGTGCGCACCTGGGACCGCAGGTGCGAGAATTTGGCAACAATTGTGGAAATCCCTAGGCAGAACATATAAATAGGACTTTATTGGATTTTGGTCATTCATCCACCATTTTTGTACGGGCTGGAAGCTTTTTGAAGAGTTTTGAAGAGGAAAATTGAAGGTTCTTCGTGGAGGTAAGAATTTTTGACTTAAAACTCATTTATGCGTGATTTATGGACTGATTAGTCGTGAAATTTGTGGGAAATTAGTACAAAAATTGGGTAATTAGGGCTTGTAATTGGAGACCATTAATTGGGGATTTGAAGGGCCATTTGAGGTCCGATTTTGAGATTGTTGGTATGTGACTCGTGGGAGGATGAGGATTCTTGTTATGTGATTTTTATCGACTTTCGAGACGTGGGCCCGGGGGTCGGGTTTGGCCAATTTAGGGATTTTTGGTATATATTGGTTATTTTTGAGTGGGCTTTGTTCCCTTTGAGTATTTTGATGATATGAATCTATTTTTGAATATATTTGGGGCGCGCTGAGGCCGAGTCGAGGGGCAAAGAGATCCGAAATAGATTTTCTTCCGGTTTGAGGTAAGTAATGACTATAAATCTTGTCCTGAAAGTACGGAACCCCGGACTTCGTATTTTCTCATTATTTTTGGAGTGGCGCACATGCTGGATGACGAGTGTGTGGCATGCACTGATTGGGGATTTGGACTTGGTCCTTCCCATCGCAACTATTGAGTTGCGTATTTACTTTTAAATCATATGTTAAATCGTGTTTTCAGAGTATTGTTATATTTGGTCTGTAAGCCATGTTTGGGGCCTTGTGCCGACTTGTTTAGACCACTTGGGGGATTTTACTGCTATTCCTCAATGTGTTGACTTATGATTTACACTCAGTCATATTTTGTTTAACTAATTTCGAAACTCAGCCTTATTTACACTATTTTGAGATATAAAATGATGTTTTTGGGTCGAGTACCTCGTTTGACTGATAGCCCGAGTGGCTTTTTGAGAGTTTCTGACTGAGTGAGGCCGACGGCCTGATTGTGAGGATATGATACGCCACGAGATGGCTTGATATTAGTGCTTGGGATGTAGGAGCCCCTCCAGAATCTGTACACATCCCCAATGAGCGCAGGTACCTACTGAGTGCGAATGTCGAGTGCCGAGTGACGAGTGATTGGGAGGCATGAGTGACTGTGAGGTTGCCCGAGGGGCTGATTATGAGTGACTGTGAGGTTGCCGGAGGGGCTGATTACGAGTGACTGTGTGGTATGCCCGAGGGGATGATTCCGAGTGATGTTACGCCCAAGGGGAAATTTCTTATTCATGATTTTTCCCGAGTGGCTACTTATGATTCATTTCATTTTTTTTTACACTAACTTCTTCGACATTTTTCTGAAATTGTTGGAACTTACACTTTCAAAGGAGTTTTACTGAAATTGGCTTTTTGTAGCGTGATGATTTAACGTATTCAGTGTTGGAAAGAAAGACTGTGCTTATTGTGAAATGATGATTTGACTTTATGTGTTTCTTACTGCTCAGACCTGATTTATTTTCATTATTACTAAGTTGGCATACTCACATTACTCTCTGCACCTTGTGTGCAGATCCAGGTGCTAGGGCAGAGTGAGCTGTGTATCTGTTCCAGAAACTTCTCGGAGATTTTGCAAGGTAGTTGCACGCATCTGTAGCCCTGCTATCTCCTGGTTACTATTATAGAGTTTATTTTTCAGGGTTGTATATTTTCTGCAGATGCTTATGACAAGTGACTCCTAGATCTTGGGGTTGTATTTAATGTTCGGTGTAACTTTATCTGTTTTAAAATGATTAAACGAAACCTTTAAGGGTTATCAGTTTAGTAATGATATAAATGAAAGATTATTTATGATTTGAGTGTGGATTTGGCTGGCCTAGTTCCATGATAGGCGCCAACACGACTGGTTTGGATTTGGGGTCGTGACAAGTTAGAATCAGAGCGCTAGGTTACATAGGACTCACCGGTCATGAGCAGGTTTAGTAGAGTCTTGCGGATCGGTACGAAGATGTATGTACTTATCTTCGAGAGGCTTCAGAACTCTTAGTAAAACTCACATTCTTGAATTTTTGTTGTGCGAGTTCATTCTATTCAGCCAAAATCGCAACTCTTGAATTCCTTCCATGTATTCGAATGCGCACGTGAGCCCTTGGTATCAGTTGTGCATCGACGACTTGTGATTTCCTTGGTGGGGTGCGAGATGTGAATTTTAGCATGTTGATAATGGGACGGTCTGGAGGACTTGAGGCCGGATTTTATTTTGTGTCTTGGGTGCTAAGATTTTGATTGCGTGAGCCGTGCATTTGGGACTTATATATCCGTTTGTGTCCTTATCGGTGGGGGTTTTGTGACTGGATGACTATGTGGCGAGTGTGATTCGATGGTGAGGTGTGTTCAAATTATTTTATTATGACAAAGTATTGGCTGGAAATGTGGAAAGAACTATTGATTGTTTTATTTCTTTCTCGAGTTGGCATATGGCTTCGAGTTGTGAGTGAATTGGAAGACCTCTCATGTTGTTTAGTTGTGGAGTGAAGCAGATCGTCCCGTTGTGTTATGAGTTCCTGGTGGTGTCTTTTGGGCTACCCAATGCCCCACTAGCGTTCATATATTTGATTAACAGTGTATTCCGGTCGTATTAGCACTCCTTGTTATTGTATTCATTGATGGCATCCTGGCGTATACGCGTAGCTAGGGGTAGCATACTCAGTATTTGAGGACGAAATTATAAGGATTCAGGGAGGAGAAGCTCTATGCAAAGTTCTCCAAGGGTGAATTTTCAGCTCAGTTCAATAGCGATCTTGGGGAACGTGGTGTCCATTGAGGGTATTAAGGTGTTCAGACGAGTGTGGAGAGAGCTTCCAGAAGCTCAAGATTTCTTTGACCACAACTCCAGTGTTAGTTCCGCCATCAGCTTCAGGTTCTTATACCGCGTATTGTGATGCCTCGAGGGTAGGCGTTGGTTGTGTTTAGATGCAGAAGGATAAAGTGATTGTATGATAGCTATAAGTTTCGGAAGGGTATAGAGAGAGATCAGTTTGAGGCTAAGTAGGAGGGGCTATTTCCCGCGGGGTGTCCTGAGGTTGTGTGATCCTTATGTTGTTTTGTAGCAAGTTCTCTTTTACCAGTAATTGATATATGTTGCAATTTGAGTTTAGATCACTTGTGGGAGTTGGCACGGCTAGTGTAATGGTGAATATGAGGTTGTAGATGATTTGGGATGTTAAATGGTTTGAGTTATATATGAGCTTATGAAGTATTTAGTTGAATCTCATTGTGGTATGGCGGCAGTGTTAGCGTATGGTCATTATGAGTTACTAGTTGTTTTGGTTTATGGCTTTGAGCCAAGTGGGGGAGTCTGCTAGTGATAAGTTGGTTGCACGATTATGTGATGTGTTGGATTCGGTTCAAGGTATACTGGTGAATCAGTTGTGGCTTACATGGGTTGATATCGGGGATGACTCAAGTAAAGGAAATTTTGGCTACATGTTGTAATGTACTCTATGGGTAATTGGATTTTTTTTTTATTATTGAATGATTGAGTTGTAATTGTAAAATGGGGTAGTGTGTGCAATGTAGGAATTTTCTTGTTGCTTCGAGTATGTGTGGATTACTTTCTGGGGTGTTGGAGTGCTAATGGAGCACAAGTCGTTCGGTCCGTTTGATTAGTCTAATTGAGGTATGAGTAGAGTGGATGACTCTCGAGAATGGTTCTGACGGATTCAAGGTTAAATATAGAAATGGGAATCTTCAAGGTGTGTTTTGAGGAACTGAGATTTACATTGGAGGGTGACAATACTTGTGGCATTTCTACATTATCATGGATTCTACATATCAGTATCCAGGAGGTGAAGGTAATGGCTTTAGATTTGCAGGAAGTCTCTTCAGGGTAAGTATTTTGAATGTGGTACTTTTGGGGATATTTGAGAGAGTATTCAGTGGCTTATGAGCCTCAAACGGTATGGTTTTATGCTTGGGTCTCGTGTGGTGAGTCTGGGTTGAGAATTGCGGTATTATGGCAAAGAGAAGTACCAATTCGCAGGTAAGTCAGAAGGAACTTGGATGAATAGGACAACTTGGTAGTAGGTCGGATCGGCATGATAAATGATAAGATTAGTTCTTTGGGTGTTCATAAGGTAATGGGTTTTTGCAGGTGTTTCTTAGCAATGCTCTTGAGTTTTGGTGACCTGCGTGGCTTGGTTGAGTTAGAAGGATTCATTCTTGATGGTTTGGATTTGTAAAAAATGGGATTTAGATAGTTCCTGATGGTTTCTACCACGGTTAGAGATGCATATTTTCTACTGGCGTGAGGTGCAAGCGATGTATAGTGATTTTGCTTCTAAATGGGATCAAATGGGAAGTTCTTGACTAGTTGGGTGCGTAGTTGCTTGTGGCTCGAAAGGGTTTATGAAGTTCTCATGTTTATCATAGGATGGAATGGTGTATGCGGTATGTCGTGCAGAGTGAGATTTGCATGTGTGAGGTCACTGTTTAGTTCTGGAAGGAAGGTCGAAAATTCTTAGGCAGCATTGGCAGTTTCAGATGACTAGGTAGATGATAGAACTATTAGGTGGCTTGATGAGGGTATACATTTCAGAAAGGGCTTGTGTGGAGTTAAGGGTGCTTCATTGGTATAGCGACACTCTCTTGTTGGATTGACTACTGATATTCAAGGTTTCTTGGTGTCACGGAAGGATTTTAGGGGTATCCCTCGTGCAATGATCAAGTATTAGAGATGTGTTATGTATTCAAGCGGTGGAGTTGAGATCAGATATAGTAATTGGTGCGCTTCATGACTTCGAGACTGAGAGTTCTCATAAACAGGTTATTTTGTGGTAGTGAACTGTGAGGATGCGAGCATAGCTAGTCAGATGTTAGTATGTACCATGTATCAGTCATTATGAACTTTTCGGTGAGTTATTTATCTGTGTGGGTAACCAGAGTTTATTTAGGGTTATTGGTAGGCTAGTATGAGTGTGTGTTCTGCACCGGGTCGGAATTATTGACTCTGAATTTCTATTGTTGAGGGATGTACCATTTAATTGTCATTGAGTTTATTCATGTTCTGGAGTGATGTATGAGTTACCCTTCGGTGTTGCGAGGAGTTGTGATCGTTGGTTATAGGCACATATGGTGCGCTTCTAATTGGGCTTATAGCGTGATTTGAGTAAGGTAAGTAATTGGGTATTGCGGATTAAGGCGTATCGGTTATGTTCTTTTGGGATCGTGTGGCATGGTATCGTTCGATTCCCCGTGGTTAGGGCAACGCACTTTGAGTACTTGATGTCAAATTGCGCATGATTATTGATTTTGAGAAAGGTGAATCAAAGTATTTCATGTAGACCAGCGTGTGGACGGGATCACGCATTGTAGCAGAGTTATGTGGAGGTACGATCCTTGGTATCAGATTCGTGTGTTTTGATTTTTCGATGAGTGTCGGGCTCTTAGCATGGTGTTATGACGGTAATTGTTAATGGCGGGATGGTCCTCTCGTGTGAACCTTTTATATAATTTGATTACATTGGGATGTTGCTATTGAGTGCACGAGTTGCAAAGGTTATGGATTTGAATAGTATTGATGTGTCATGTCATCAGAGTGGTCGTGTTGGATGAGAAAAGGTCATTGGACCTAGAATGAATACTGTCATAATTAACTATGTCATAATTGACTACAACATAGTTGGAAGGATAAATATCAGGAGTCGGCTTAGAGATCTGCTATAATTCCTATTTGGGAAGGGGGATCTTCATGTCTGGCTGATCGGACGAATGGTTGCTAGTTCTACGTGTTTCTTTCATCATCAACAGTAAATGAAAGTGTTAGAGCGAGGCATTTCTTGATAAGAGGGTATGTACCGGTATTAGGTTCTTTTTAGCAGCTATTGTGATTATGAGTTATCGCCATGAGCGTTTGAGTCATGTGGTATATTATGTGATTGCATCTTGGGTTACGGATATGGCTTGGTAAAACGTGTTCAGACTTATTCAGTTTATAGTTGTGGAATTTTGAGCTTGTAAATTATTTCAGAAGTGGAAATTTGGTTCTAAGGTTCATGGTTCAGGTTTGATTTTGAAATTTCAACGGTGTTGTGTTATCAGACCTATATGGGATAGGGTGATGTGGGATCACCCTCGGATATGTGCATGGTGAGGTTACACGGCAGTTTTATGGTGTTGGAGAACAACTCTTGGCCCGTTCGAGGACGAACGTATGTTTAAGTGCGGAAGGATGTACGACCCGTTCGGTCGTTCCGAAAGTAATAGCCCTGTTTTCCCAGTTTCAGCTTCATTATATGTGGTTCAGCTTCATTATGTTGTGTTAGATTGGTTGGCTCGGGTTCGGAGTGATATTTGGAGTGAAATGAGACACTTAGTCTCTTAACTTAGTTCAATAATTGAAAAAGTCAACTAAGAGTTGAATTATTGGTAAACGACCTCGGAATGTAGATTTCATGGCTTAGGTAGCTTCGTTAGGTGATTTGGGACTTAGGAGTGTGTTCGGAATGTGGTTTTGATGTCCGGTGTAGAATTAGGCTTGAATTGACGAAAGTTAGTTTTTTGCGATTTCCGGTCGGCAGTGGAAAATAGGCTATAGGGGTCGGAATGGAATTCCGAAAGTTGGAGAAGTTTCGTAGTGTCATTTTGGATATGTGTTAAAATATTCGGGTCATTCGGATGTGTTTTGGTTGGTTTCGGCATCATTTGCGAAATTTAGAAATCTCAAAGTTCATAAGCATGAATACGATGTGATCTTGGTGTTTTAGCTTTATTTTGGGTGTTTTGAAGGCTCGACGAAGTTCAAATGAGGTTGTGGGACTTGTTGGTATTTTTGGTTGGAGTCCTGAGGGGCTCGAGGTGATTTCGGATAGCCATCGGGGGATATAAAGTTGGAAAATTGCAGCTGAAGCTGCTGGTGCTGGTGCTGTTGTAACCGCACCTGCGGATAGGGGACCGCAGGTGCGAGCCCATAGAAGCGGACCCAAGACCGCATATGCAGATTTTGGTGGGCAGGAGGAAGACCGCAGATGCGGAGCTGGGGCCGCACCTACGGAGTCGCAGGTGCGGAAATTTGATTGCGGGTGCGGAAATGTGCATTTAAGTGATTTTTTGCAGGTGCGCACGTGGGACCGCAGGTGCGAGAATTTGGCCGCATGTGCAGAAATCCCTGGGCAGAACATATAAATAGGACCCTTAGCGGATTTTGGTCATTCATCCACCTTTTTTGCACCGGTTGGAAGCTTTTTAAAGGGTTTTGAAGAGGAAAATCGAAGGTTCTTCGTGTAGGTAAGACTTTTGGACTTAAAACTCGTTTATCTGTGATTTATGGACTAATTAGTGGTGAAATTTGTGGGAACTTAGTACAAAAATTGGGTAATTAGGGCTTGTACTTAGAGACCTTTAATTGGGGATTTGAGGGGCCATTTGAGGTCAGATTTTGAGATTCTTGGTATGTATAGACTCGTGGGAGGATGAGGATTCTTGTGATGTGATTTTTATCGACTTCCGAGACGTGGTCCCGGGGGTTGAGTTTGGCCAATTTTGGGATTATTGGTATATATTGGTTATTTTTGAGTGGGCTTTGTTCACTTAGAGTATTTTGATGATATAAATCTATTTTTAAATAGATTCAGGGCGCGCTGAGGCCGAGTCGAGGGGAAAAGGCATCGCGGAGTAGATTTTCATTCGGTTTGAGGTAAGTAATGACTGTAAATCTTGTCATGAAGGTATGGAACCCCGGACTTTGTATTTTCTCACTCTTTTTGGAGTGGCGCACATGCTGGATGACGAGTGTGTGGCGTGCACTGGTTGGGGATTTGGACTTAGTCCTTCCCGTGGAAACTATTTAGTTGCGTATTTACTTTTAAATCATATGTTAAATCGTGTTTTCAGACTATTGTTGTATTTGGGTTGTAAGGCATGTTTAGGTCCTTCTGCTGACTTGTTTAGACCCCTTGGAGTCTTTTACTGCTATTCCTCACTATGTTGACTTATGATTTACACTCAGTCATATTAGGTTTAACTGATTTTGAATTATTTACATTATTTTGAGATATAAAATGATGTTTTTGGGTCGAGTACCCCATTTTACTGATAGCCCGAGTGGCTTTTTGAGAGTTTCTGACTGAGTGAGGCCGAGGGCCTGATTGTGAGGATATGATATGCCACGAGATGGCTTGATATTAGTGCTTGGGATGTAGGAGCCCCTCTGGAGTCTGTACACACCCCAGTGAGCGCAGATACCTACTGAGTGTGAGTGCCGAGTGACGAGTGATTGGGAGGCATGAGTGACTGTGAGGTTTCCCGAGGGGCTGATTATGAGTGACTGTGAGGTTGCCCGAGGGGCTGATTATTTGTTTTTATGAGGTATGCCCGAGGGGCTGATTCTGAGTGATGTTATGCCCGAGGGGCAGTTTCTTATTCATGATTTTGCCCGAGTGGCTACTTATGATTCATTTAATTTTTTACACTAACTTCTTGTACATTTTTTCTGAAATGGTTGGAAATTACACTTCTCAAAGGAGTTTTACTGAAATTGGCTTTTTTTTAGCGTGATGATTTAACGTATTCACTGTTGGAAAGAAAGACTGTGCTTATTCTGAAATGATGATTTGACTTTATGTGTTTCTTACTGCTCAGACCTGATTTATTTTCATTACTACTGAGTTGGCGTACTCACATTACTCCCTGCACCTTGTCTGCATATCCATGTGCTAGGGCAGAGTGAGTTGTGTATCTGTTCCAGAAACTTCTCGGAGAATTTGCGTGGTAGCAGCACGCGTCCGCAACCCTGCTCTCTCCTGCTTACTATTATAGAGTTTAATTTCCAGGGTTGTATATTTTCTGTAGATGCTCATGACCAGTGACTCCGAGATCTCGGGGTTGTATTTAATATTCGGTGTAGCTTTATCTGTTTTAAAATGATTAAACAAAACCTTTATGGGTTATCAATTTAGTAATGATATAAATGAAAGATTATTTACGATTTGAGTATGGATTTGGCTGGCCTAGTTCCACGATAGGCGCCATCACGACTGGTTTAGATTTGAGGTCGTGACATATAGGCAGGATCTCTAAACAAGTATAGCACTCACATGATTCAATCAACCTAATTAAATCCTATAGGCAAGATTTTTACCCAGTTTTAACAAAGATATAAGAACCTCCCCCCCCTCCCCTCCAGTTTTTACTAATTAACCCCAAATCTGTTATTACAGAGATTATTACAGCCCAAAGTATTGAATAAATTACAAAATAGTAACAATTACACTATAGGGAGCCTTCATATGCCCAATCTAAACTTGGGAACCGGGCCTTCCAACATAACAGCTTGGGAGCATAGTAGTAATCCATCCATGGTACATTAAAATCAGTCTTCCAGTGTGTCAAAGTTCCCAAGGACCTCAGGGACCCCGGGAAATGCTCACACTAGAACCACATTCAGAAAGATAACTCATAAAAGGATGGAAGACCAGTCCCAATGTGTCAGAGTTCAAAGGAGTCTCAAGGACCCTAGGCAGTGCTCTCACTAAGGATGTTGAGAACCTAAATGACTAAGAGTAGGGTTTGAAAACCAGTGCATAAAGGGTGGGGGGCAGGTTTTAAAATAGTTCAATTTTCGGAAGAAGGAAAGTTCAGAACACAGAGTTGCAGGCTGACTGCACCATGAAGCAAACAAAGTTCATGTTCGGAACATAGTTAAACAGGATGATATCTAATACTCATGCTAGTATTTAAAACAATCCTGCCTTAAACAAAGAGACAGAAACAGACAGGACCTATGAATTAAACCACAAACATATTTTGAGTTACATGCTTACAATATCTGGCAGATTTTAGAACAAGAAACAAATTGAACATTAAAACTAACTTAGGAAAGGGTTCACATTATTTTGAAGTAACTTAGTCTTAAGTTAACATGTAATCATATAAAGACATAATTATTGTCGCGCCCCCCTTTTCCTCGCGGAATCAGGGTTTCGACATTCTGGGACAACTCATTTCCTTTTGGGAAGGGGTATAGAATTTGAAGAGTCGCCACTTAACGGATTTAAAGTGTGTTAGGGCACCTAAAGCAGATAACTCATAAACTGGTTTACATTACTAGAGATTGGGTAAGGGCTCAAAATTACCTTGAGGGGAAGATGTTAGGCACTCCTCGAGGTCCACAATGGTGGGTCCCGACCAAACTCAATTTAAGTGAATTAGTCATAAATCAACTTGAACAAATAAAGATTATTTAAAAAAAATGGGAATAAGGGGGTTNTGCGTGCATTACCCGTCCTTTACCTATGGCCCTGGAGGTGCTTAGGGCCTCTATTTAAGGTGGTTCTAGACTCACCTATGGTGCTTAAAAGGAGAAAACTAGGCGTCAAACAAAAGCAAATTGGACTATCACATAGGAACAATTAAAGGGCTCAGATTTACATCCACAAGTAAACAAACAATTGCACGCCTCAAACAACATTTTTAAACGATTTAAAGACCTATAGCAGGATATCTAGATGAGCACAAAGCAGAATATGCAGCATTTTATAAAGACGAGGCAGTGAATACCTAATCAGTTTGCCTACTGATTTTATTACTTACTGGATCTGGCAGTTTGTAGGTAGTCAAACAAACACAGTTTTAAACTTCAAAACTTTAATCAACCTACAGGCCTGACTAGGTGATAACTGGGCAGGATCCGATACACATAGTATCTAAGCGTGAATCAAACCATAATAAGAAACTAGCGATTGATTTATAACAGACAGATTTTTATCTGTTTAGACCCTATACTCATGCTGTCCATGCACTAAAATGATCACAAGCATTACTTCGGGACATATAAACAGATAAATTGATTTTACATATTTATCTCTACAAATATGATATCTAAGTGTCAAACTATTTTTATACTAATTCCTTATAGGGATGACGGTTAAGCGATGAAACTGATTTTTATATGTTCTTCCTATAGGCATGATATCTAGGCGAATAAAGTTGTTAGCCAGTTTTCAAGCAAATTCATCAAGGGAATTCCTAGGGACGTGATTTCTAATGCACACATGATGGTTTGAGAACATGATTATTAATGCAGAATTGGTAAATGATCTAGAAGCAGGATTTCGAAGAATGAGACAAGCCCTATAGACATGGTTTCTAATGCATATAGATAATCATAACAATCCTATGAGAATGATTTCTACCCGATCCCCACAAAGTTATATATAAAAGTCCCTTCCAGTTTTACTAATAATCCCAATATCTATTTTTACAAGAATTAGTATTATAGACCAGATATAAATGAATTACAAAATAAAATGACTATGCTATAGGGAGCTTGGATAGGCCTAACAGTAAACCTGGAAATCCAGGCCTTCAACCAAATATGAAGTGTTCCAGTATCTCATAGTATACCAAATGGTCTTCTGGTGCGTCAAAGTTCCCAAAGGCCTCAGGGACCCCGAGCAATGCTTACACCAGAAACCCTTTTAAACAAATAGTTTTGTGAACAAGTGTGGAAAAACCAGCTACAGTGTGTCAGAGTTCGGAGGAGTCTCATGGACTCCTAGGCAGTGCTCACACTGGAGGGGCAAGACCGTAGATATATAAGAGTAGGAGTTGAAAACAGTACATAAAAATAGGAGATAGTTTTAAGAAAACAGTTTGGTTTTTTAGAAGTAAATAGGAACAATCAGAGTTATTTCAGCACTTTGAGTTCAAACAAATATTCCAACTGTCAAATAAATAGACAAAACAAGATCACAATTACTTTAAACAAGATTTCACATTGCCTAGGATTGACTTAGTTTATCACTAGGTGAGCATATAGCATGCTGGGGTCAGAATGATGATCAGACAACTACACAGGAAAGGTAGCAGGGGTTGGGAGCATAGAAGTTAGGAACACATAAAACAGGACAAACATGAAGGCATGCTAGTTGAGAAACAAGTGGATAAGTATCCTGGATCAAATAAGAACATGCTAGAGTGTAGGAACCATATTGACATGCTGGACAAGACAATTTCATGAGAGTTGAGGCAAGCTAATTAACAGAGACATAAAGTAGGCAAAGGCAGGTTGACAGACAAATTACATAACATAATGAATAGGACCTAATGACAGAGATAGACATGCTGGTTAAGAGCAATAAACAGGAAAGACATAGGCCTACACAACCTGATTGGGAGCAGTAAACAGGAAAGCACATAGATTTATCTACACAGCATATGGAATGATAATAGGAGTGGAGACATACCAGTTAAGAAACAACAAGAAGGTGAACGTACGTAGAACCCAATATCCTAGCCTTGGCTTTCAGCCGGCTAGGCAGTGTAGCAAACACAAGTAACAGAAAAGTTTGAATAAGAGCAAGAGTTTGTGTGTGTGTGTGTGTTTCTTTCTGAATGTGTTCGTTCCTTAAAGAAAAATCAGAGTGGGTTTTATATAGCACTTAGAAAAGTAAAACAATTAAGTCAATAAGATTACAATTCCTAAGTAAAGCAAGCAAATACAATCAATCAATGAGTTGGGGCTAAACCCAAGCTAATTGATACAAACAGAATCCGGGAAAGTTACCTTAAAATAAAGAGAATCAATTACCAGCGCTTGGAATTCAAATAAGGTAAATAAATCAATCATAGACTGTATATGAGTCAATTAAATCTCATAAATCAGGCTACAATCTAATAAACGCAAGTAGTACTAATTAAAAGTCATAAATAAGGAAACATGTAAAATCACAGGGAAGTACTAATTTTAACAGGAAAATATAATCTGGGCCCTAATAAAATCAGTCCGTCTATTTTGATTGACAGAGATAACAGTAACGGGAAAATATTGAAGTAAACAATGAAATAAGCAGAAAAACCTAGGGTTTAAAGCCTATACACAAAAATTAGTTGAACTAATAAAGATAAACAGATTCAAACAGTTAGAAGCTTAAAAACCTTTTTGAAGAGAACTTAATACGAAACCCTAGTTTCAGAAAACACTGGAATCGAATAGTAATAAGGAAAAATAAAAGGTTTTTCGAAGAAAAATACCCAATAATGCTTAAAACAGTCTCGGAAATACAAGGATCTAAATAGATTCTCATAGAAAGAGATTAGGGTTTTCGAAATGACAGAGATGAAAGGAAACCTGGTTTAAAACCATGGATTCGAACAATAAACACGGAGAAAATAATACTCACAAACGGAGATGGCCATAGGTAGGCCTATGAAATGGTCTTGAACACAATCTGGGTTGAATATCTTCGAGATTATTCCATAAATCAACATAATCGAACAACCCGAAGAAGTGAGAGGCCGGTAGGTAAGAGATCAACAACCACGATTAAAGAAGGTTCTAGGACGGGTATGGGTTATTTAATTTGGGCGGGGGCGGACTAGGCTAGGATTTTAAGTAATTGGGTTGTGTAATTGGGTTAAAACAAAATTGAAAGGGGTTATTTTGTTAAATACCCAATTCATTAATTAAATAATTTGTAAAAATAATTAACAAAATTATAAAATATAATTTTCATGCATAAAAAATGATTTTAAAATAATTGCTTAATATTATAAAATATAAAAGCTATTTTCTGGCGAAATAAGGTAATAATGCATACATGGGCTATTATTGCAAAGTTATTGCAATTGTAACCCAAAAAGTATAAATGTGGTGAGTCATGAAATTAATAAAGCTTGGTATAAATATAAATGATAAAAATTAAGCAATAAAATCATTATGAAACCATTTGTGCGGCAATTAGTAATTATTTATATAAATAAAATACTGGGATAAATTAACAAAATCTTTTACGTTATATGCACCATCCGTAAATAAATTCTATACACCGAAAATAGTCCACGATAGCATAACTGCTTTTTTTGTAGCTAAAGGCATCATCCTCGAACTAAAATCAATCACAAAGTCGGCCAATGCTTATGATGTAATCACAGTCAGCGATTTATAATCAATATTAAATTCACTAATTTCAAGTGCCCATTTAGCGATTCAACCCAATAATTCAGGTTTATGAAGGACGTTCCTCAAGGGAAATGTCATCACAATAGCTAATAGGTGACATTGAAAGTAGGTCTAAGCTTACGAGAGGCGACTATGAGAGTTAGAGCCAACTTTTCTAGGTGTGAATATCGTGTCTCTGCACTTGATAATATTTTACTAATATAGTATATAGGGAATTTCGTACCTTCTTCCTTCTGGATTAGAACACCACTCACTTCTACTTCTGACACCGCCAAATAAATTAGCAACCGCTCTCCATCCTTTCGTTTAGACATCAATTGAGGACCGGACAAATACTTCTTCAAGTCTTTTAATGGTTGCAGACACACCAGTGTCCACGAGAAATTATTCTTCTTTTTTAAATAATGAAAAGAACCGATGACATTTCTCCGTCGACCTTGATATGAATTTGTTAAGGGCCGCCAACCTGCTAGTCAACCTTTTCACTTCCTTTACACTTTTTAGTTGGTCAAGAATATCTTCTATGGATTTAATCTTATAAGTATTTACCTCAATTCTTCTTTGGGAAACCAAGAATCCAAGATCCTGGAACGAACTCCAAAAGCGCATTTCTTCAAGTTAAGCTTTATGTTGTACTTTCTCAAGATGTCAAATGGTTCTTAAAGATGGGTCAAATTATCCCCTTCACTAAGAGACATAAACAATATGTCATCAATATATACTTCCATGATTTTACGAATTTGAAGTTGAAACACCTTATTAACGAGCCTCTAATAAGTGGCTCCGACATTTTTAAGCACAAAAGGCATGACATTGTAGTAATATGTACCAAACTTTATAATAAAAGAAGTTTCTCTTGATCCTCCGGGTGCATCCTAATTTGATTATACCCAGAGTATGTATCAAGGAAACTCATTGATTCATGCCCAACCATGGCATCGATTATTTGGTCGAAATTTGGCAGTATGAAAGAATCTTTATGGCTAGCCATATTTAAATCCTTATAATCTATACACATTCTAAAGTTATTATTTTTTTTTTGGTATGACTACTATGTTCTTTAACCGAACATGGTGATCTACTTCACTTATTGAACCTATATTAAGCAACCTGATTAGCTTCTCTTTCACAAACCTGTTTTTGACCTCGGCTTTTAGCCACTTCTTCTGCTTTGTCGTAGGAAACTTAGGGTCCAAACTTAGCTTGTGGACAAACATTTCTAGTGAGATACCTATAATATCCGAATGAGACCACACAAAAAAATCAATTTTAACTTTAAGAAATTCTATAATTTTAAGTCTGATCTCAACACTCAACCCCGTTCCCAAGTAAACCTTTCTTTCCAGTCATCTTTTCTTGTTCCAAGACCCTCAATTGGATAATATTTGCTGAAATATCTGGATCAACCAACACACACTTAATTTTAAATATTTAAAGATATTACTTGAGTATTATTGTATGGTAAGATAAGGCCAACAAAAGCTTCTCCAGTTATGATGATTTCATCATATGCTAACGTTTCCTGGATCCTCTTGCCGGAGTGACAAATATCTTTTTCTTTGCAGGAAGACCCTATGGTTGGCTTTGCGGGTTCCGTTGCATCCTGTCTCTCAACGTAATGGTACTTAGCTCGGTAACTTAAAAACTATCTAAGATGACCATTCATCAACAACATCACTACCTCTCCATGAAGGTGCCAACAATGCCTAGGACTATGACCATGTTTTCCATGAAACTCGCACCACATATTAGGATCCCTTTGATTGGGGTCTGATCGAATTAGCTTCAGGAATCTTTCTTCCTTGATGTTTCTCATAGCTTAAACAAACTCCACCAAACTAGTATTGTAATAGTAATCCGCTAACCGGGGATATCCTGAATCCCGGGACCTCGATGGTTCTTTATCCTGCAAAGTTTTGCTACTCCATCCATGATCTATCCTTCTATCCAGTCTGAATCTTTCCGATGACTGAAAGCCTTTAACTCCACATCCATCAGATCTTTCGTTCGATACATAAGGTTGAAAATGACTCTTGGATGGTCTTCCATTCTTATCAAGATCATTCTTTAATTTTTCTTGATTTTGATCATTATTTTTCCCTTTAGAAGACGTCGAACAACCCAACTGTTCATTTTGAATTCTAATTTTTTATTCATAGAGATTATGGACATTAGCCCATGTGGTTGCCTGAAATTCTAATAAACATTCTTTCAACTTCCTCGAGGCATCAAAGTTTATGGGATTGAGACATTTGGTGAACCCTTTTGTTGCCCCTCCATCCAGTACTGCCAACAACATCACTCTCTCATTTTGGAATCGGATCACAAAATCCTGTAGCAACTCAGAATCTTCTTAAGTTATTCTAAATATATCCGCCTTCCAAGCTTGGACGTTCATTTCCCCAACATGATCTTTGATGAAAGAATCTACAAACATTTCAAAAGAATCAATTGAATGTTCAGGTAAAAGTGAATACCATGTAAAAGCCCCTTTTTTTAAGGTTTCTCAAAATTTCTTTAGCAAATCTGATTTGATCTCATACGGATCCAAATAATTTCCTTTCTCAGTCGTAGTGTATGTTGTGATGTGTTCTTTGATCTCATACGGATCCAAATAATTTCCTTTCTCAGTCGTAGTGTATGTTGTGATGTGTTCCTGCGATTCGCAGTTCCATCATATTTGGAATATTCAGTATCTTGAATCTTTTTGAATTAACTCTGGGGCCGCACTTGTTTCGAATGCCAACTGAATATACTTCTTTCAGTCTAGGCCCTTCAAGACTATAGGTGACCCCGATATCTAATCCAGCAGAGTGTGGAATTCCTCAGAATTTTGATCTATTTGACCATTCATTTCCCTCAAGAACCTCATGAGCTCGATTTTAAAAGGACTATCTATGTTGTTTTCATTTCCAGATACGCTACAGGCACTACCTGCTTGATTATTAATCGATATGGACCCCTCCCTTAAAGCGATATTACCGGTTCTTGTTTTTTTTTTTTTTTTTTTTTTTAGCATGCTAGGAGAGGCTTGAAATTCACCATTTAAATTATTGGAAGCAATATATAGTGCCTTCTGGAGTTTCGTCATTATTCGTGTAATGACCCGGTCCGTCATTTTGAATATTGCAGCCTCGTTCCCCCAGTTATTGCTTATTCTGTGTTCATTTGTTGTTATGTGAGTTGCGGAGGTTGTTGCCTTTGTTTTGGGTATGTTTCGGAATGAAGTGGGACACTTAGTCCCAAGTTTGGAATCCTAAATTGAAAGAGTTGACCGGATGTTAACTTATGTGTAATCGAATCCGAAATGGAGTTTTTATGGTTCTGATAGCTCTGTATGGTGATTTTGGACTTTGGAGTATGTCCGAATTTTGATTTGGTGGTCCGTAGATTGTTTTGTCTTGAAGTGGCAAAAGTTAGAAAGTTGAGAAGTTTGACCGAGAGTTGACTTTATCGTTACAGAGCTCGAATTTTGATTCTAGAATCTGGAATAGGTTCGTTGTGTAATTTATGACTTGTGTGCAAAATTTGAGGTCAAATGGAGTTGGTTTGCTATGTTTCGGAATTAGTTTTAGAAGTTTATAAGTTCATTAGGCTTGAATCGATGTGTGATTCATGGTTCTAGTGTTGTTTGATGTGATTTGAGGCTTCGAATGAGTTCATATCATGTTTTAGGACTTGTTGGTATGTTCGGCAAGGTCACGGGTCCTCAACCGATCAACTAGGCTTCGAATGAGTTCATATAATTGTTTTTACCATTTAATTAGTGTTTTGGGTTAGAAAAGTTGGAAAAAATTATGAAAACTTCATAGACCGTATTTATAGGGTTTGAAAGGCGATTTGAGGTCAGATTTGAATAATTTTAGTATGGTTGGACTCGTTATCTAATGGGTATTCGAATTTTGTAAATTTTGTCAAATTTTGCGATGTCGACCCGGGGTTGACTTTTTGGGATGACTTTTTGACTTGGATTAAAGATCTTAGCTTTATCATTTGGAATCAATTTCTGTAGATTTTACTGATAGTATTACGTTATTTTTGCCTAGATTTGAGGCTTCCAGAGATCGATACGCGTGGGAAGAGCTTGCTATCGGAGTGCTTTAATTTGCTTAAGGTAAGTATCTTATATAAGATTGGCTGAGGCACTAGTTTCCTGAATTGTTGTGATAGCTACGTGCTATTGGGTGTGCACATTCGCGAGAATTAACCCATGTGCGGAAATTGTGGTTATTTATTCATTTTCGGGTTGTGCTCGGGCTCTTATAAGCCTAGAATTTGACTGTTAAACCTTAAGCTATGATGCTTCGCACATTTGTGGCATTGTTTTGAATTATTTGCGCCATGTTTGAGGCTACATAGGGGTTTAATACCTGAATGAACTGATAAGTGTTATTCTTTGATGAAATTGCTAGTTTGAGTTATGATAGTACACTTGCACATGCCTACACTTTAACACGCCGTTTATACTAGTCCAGGAGCATGAGATTTCTTATTCACTTGTTTCATTAGTGTATACTTGTTTATTCGCTCATGTATGATATGATTGGACTGGGTGTCTGTTACCACGCCGGGCGTATTGTGTTGTTGAGTCTGTGACCATAACAGACGAATTGTGTTGTCGGCATTTGAGTTGTCCGTGTGGATCCAGATAATGGTGTTATTAGCACATGAGTTGTTCATGTGGATCCAGATATTGATGTTATTAGCATGTGAGTTGTTCTTGCGGATTCTATCATTAGCACTCGAGTTGATGCGGGTTCTATTATTGGCACGTGAGTTGTCTGTGCGACACGTGAGTTTTCCATGCAACGTGTGGATACATATTCATCTCCCTAGGGTCACCCTCTCATATTTCTCTCTTGAAGGTGTACACGCGGTTATTGAGGAACTAATTAGTGGTTTAACACGCATATGGGAAAGTTGAGGAAATTTGGCCAGTGTTTTGTTGGATTTCGCACTTCATCTTCACTTGCAATTTCCTTGATTATTATATGATTTAACTGCATATCATCTCTATATGCCAATATATTGTCTGAGTAGGGTATTTGAGAAATTGTGCATGTTTTCTTACTGAACTTTATGATATTATTCTAATATTACACTTTACCGGTTAAAAAGGATGAAACTACACACGTGATAGCTATCATCATTAATAATTTATGCTCCTCTAACCTTGCCGTGTTTATTTGCGATACTTATTGAGTAATTGGGTCAGTTGTAATTATGCTACACTCATCGCTTAATTTTGCAGATCCAGGTGTGGGACCAGTTATCAGCAGTAGGCTTGCTTGTTGGGCTATCTGCTAGAGGCGAGGTATAGCTGCATCATTGGTCACAGTTTGACTTGTATTTTCTTTCCATATTGTTGTTACAGTTTAGATAGTGTATTTATTTTTCAGTTTCAAATTTTTAAATCATTGTAGAAGCTCGTGACTCCATACTTACCAGTTTTGGGGATTTACTTTGTATTAGCGGTTTTATTGTATTGAGACCTCAGATATATGTTGTTTCTACAAATTTTTGTTATTTTGTTGCCTTCATATCATGTTTCGGCTTGCTATCCAGTGTGTTAGGCGCCATCATGGCGGGTAAGGATTTTGGATCATGACAAGTTGGTAAGAGCCTTAGTTTCATAGGTATTACGAGTCATGAGCAGGTTTAGTAGAGTCATGTGGATCGCTAAGGAGACATCTGTACTTATCTTCGAGAGGCTACCGAACCGCTAGGAAAGCTTCACTTTCTTGTATTTCTGTCGTGCGGATTTGTTGATTCGGAAAACTAAGCTTCTATTATTCTATTCTCTCATAGATTATGAGGAAACGTGCTACTGGATCGGGAAGATGGCCACAGGTACCACCAGTTAGGGTGGCAAGAGGCCGGGGCCGTGGTAGAGGCTGTGGTGCAGCTCGTACAGTAGTTAGAGCGGCACCCATGGAGCCACACGTTACTCCAGCTCAGGATCAGATACCAGATGTGCTTGAGCCTGTGGAACCAACTTAGACATTAACTGTGCGCATTGTGATTCCAGGCCTTCAAGAGTCTCAGGCTCAGGCTCAGATATTGACTGTATGGACTAACCTTGCTCTGGCAGTTTCAAATTCGGACATACCAACCACTTCTCAGGCTGAGGGAGGTTCTCAAACTCCCACCACACACACTCCATAGCAGGTGGTTCAGGTACTTCCGAAACTAGGGGTACTACCAGCCCAGACGGTTGTAGCGGCTTAGGCCCCGGTTGGTCCACCTATGAGTTACAAGTAGCAGAAGAGGCTAGAGTGGTTTGGGGGGCTCAAGCCTCTAGCTTTCAGTGCTATTGAGTCTGAGAATGACCAAGACTTCTTAGCTAGATGCCAGCGGATCCTTCACATGGAGGGTATTCTAGAGACTAGTGGAGTCCCATTTACTACTTTTTAGCTGTTGGGGGTAGCCTTTAGATGGTGGGAGGCCTATGATTTGAGCAAGCCAGCTGGCCCTACATCACTTACGTGGCATGGGTTCTCAGTTCTCTTCTTAGAGACGTTTGTTCCACACCCGCAGGAAGGAGTTGCATAGGCAGTTTGAGTAATTACGCCAAGAGAGTATGTCAGTTACCCAATATGAGATGAGATATTTAGAGTTAGCTCGTCATGCAATCTAGTTGGTTCCCACGAAGAAGGAGAGGATTAGGAGGTTCAGTTGTGGCCTCAATTATGGACTGCGCTTCGTCATGACTCGGGAGATTATATCAAGTGCTAGGTTCGACGAGGTGGTTGATATTGTTAGGAGACTAGAGCAGATCTGTAGTTAGGAGCATGAGGAGAGGGAGGCCAAGAGTCCTCGTGGTTTGGGTGGTTTTAGTGGAGTTTTTTCTGGGGGGGTAGACCCATCACAACAGGGGTCATCCTTACAGGCCTGCTTAGATGGCTCGTCCGATTCATCATAGTGCATTACTTAGCTATTAATCCTACAGTGCTCATCGGGTCAGCCATCATTCAGTGCGTTACGAGACACAAAGTTCTTACCATGCTTCATTTTCCCAAGTTTTTGCAAGCAGATCCTCGGGTTATCAGGGGTAGAAGCTCCGTTAGAGGAGAGGCTATTTCGAGTGGGGGTACTTGAGTCATCTTAAGAGGGATTGCCCTAGCATGTTGATTAGGGTTGCACAATAGAGTTCTTAACTGATGGTACTAGCACTATCAGCAACATCAACTACTCAGCCAGCTAGGGGTGGGGCCTAGGCAGATAGAGGCCCTAGAGGGGGAGGCTGACTAGGTGACTGTTAGGCTCGATGCTATGGTTTCCCTACCAGGCCAGAGGTTGTTTCTTCAGATGCAGTTATCACTTGTATTGTCTTAGTATGCCTTAGGGATGCTTCCACATTATTTGACCATGGTTCCACTTATTTATATGTGTCATCATATTTTGATCATTATTTGGATATGACCTGTGAGTCCTTAGTTTCGCATGTTCATGTGTCTAAGTCGGTGGGTGACTCTATTTTTGTGGTCTGTGTGTATCGGTCGTGTGTGGTGACTATTGGGGGATTGGAGACGAGATTTGATCTCTTATTGCTTAGTAAGATTGACTTTGACGTGATTTTGGGCATGGATTGGTTGTCCACATGTCATGATATGCTCTATTGTCATGCTAAGTCAGTGACATAAGCAATGATGGGGTTGCCTAGGATCGAGTGGAGAGGTTCTGTAGACTATGTTCCTAGTAGGGTGATCTCATATCTGAAGGCCCAACGGATGGTTGGGAAGGGGTGTTTGTCATATTTGGCTTTTGTGAGGGATGTTGGTGCTCATACTCCTACCATTGATTATGTTCTGCTCGTGCGAGACATTCTTGATGTATGTCCTCCAGACCTGCCACGAATACTGCCTGACCGAGATATTGATTTTGATATTGATTTGGTGCTGGGCACGCTTCCCATTTCTATTCCTCTGTATCGTATGGCACCAGCAGATTTGAAGGAATTGAAAGAGCAGCTTTAGGAGCTTCTTGATAAGGGGTTCATTAGGGCCTAGAGTGTCGCCTTGCGGTGCACCGACTATGTTTGTGAAGAAGAAGGATGGCACTATGCAGATGTGCATCGACTATAGGCAGTTGAACAAAGTTACAAGTAAGAACAAGTATCCTTTCCCGCACATTGATGACTTATTTGACACGCTTCAGGGAGATAAAGTGTTTTCTAAGTTGATTTGAGGTCTGGGTATCACAAATTGAAGATTCGAGACTCAGATATTCTGAAGACGACATTCAGGACCCGCTATGGTCACTATGAGTTCCTTGTGATGTCTTTTGGGCTGACAAATTCCCCAACAACATTCATGCATCTGATGAACAGTGTATTTCAGTCATATCTTGATTTGTTTGTCATAGTATTATTTGATGATATCCTGGTGTACTCGCGTAGCCAGGAGGAGCACGCACAACATCTGAGGATAGTACTACAAATGTTGAGGGAGAAGAAGCTTTTTCTAAGTTCTCCAAGTGTGAGTTTTGGCTCATTTCGGTGGCGTTCTTGGGGCACGTGGTGTCCCGCTAGGGGTTCAAGGTGGATCCGAAGAAGATCGAGGTGGTTTAGAGTTGGCCAAGACTGTCTTTAGCTATTGAGATTTGGATTTATCTTAGCTTATATTATCGTCACTTGGTGGAGGGTTTCTCGTCCATTACAACGCCTTTGACCAGGTTGACCCACAAGGGTTCTCCATTCACGTGGTTTGATGAGTGTGAGGAGATATTTCAGAAGCTCAAGACTGCCTTGACCGCAACTCCAGTTCTAGTTTTTCCTTCATCATCGGGCTCTTATACAGTGTATTATGATGCATCTCGGATTGGTATTGTGTATTGATGCAGGAGGGTAGAGAGATTGCTTATCCGTCACCCCAATTAAAGCCTCATGAGAAGAACTACCCTCTTCATGATTTGGAGCTAGTAGCCATCGTTCATACATTGAATATTTGGAGACATTATCTCTATGGCATGTCTTGTGAGGTATTTACGGATAATTGGAGTTTGTAGCACTTGTTCAAGAAAAAGGATCTAAATTTGAGGCAGTGGAGATGGTTTGAGCGGTGAAAAGACTATGATATTACCATTTTGTATCATCTCCGGAAGGTCAATATGGTGGTCGATGCCTTGAGTAGAAAGGGGTTGAGTATGTGTAGTCTTGCATATATTTCCATTAGTGAGAGACTGCTTGCAGCAGATGTTTAGGCCTTGGCCAATTAGTTAATGAGGTTAGATGTTTCAGAGCCTAGTTGGGTTCTAGCTTACGTGTTTCTCGACCTTCTTAATATGATCGCATCAGAGAACGTCAATATGACGACCCCCATTTGCTTGTTCTTAAGGATACTGTTCAGTACGGTAATACCGAGTAGGTTTTTATTGGAGATGATGAGGTGTTGCGGATGCAAGGTCGGATTTGTGTGCCCAATGTGGATTGGCTATGTGAGTTAATTCTTGAGGAGGCTCACACTTTGTAGTATTCCATTCATCAGAGTGTCGCAAAGAAGTATTAGGACTCTAGCCAGCACTATTGGTGGAGGAGGATGAATAAAGACAAAGTGGAGTTTGTAGCTTGGTGCTTGAATTGTCTACAGGTGAAGTATGAGCATCAGAGGCTGGGCGGTTTGCTTCAAAGTCTTGATATTCCTGAGTGGAAATGAGAGTGTATCACCATGGACTTCGTAGCTGGGCTTCCGCGGACTTTGAAGAAGTTTGATGCTATATGGGTGATTGTGGACCAGCAGACTTAGTCTGCACATTTCATTTCGGTTGGGACTATATATTCTTTGGAGCGGTTGGATCTGCAAGATTGTTCCCCTTCATGGTGTGTTAGTGTCCATTAATTCAAATCGGGGCACGCATTCACATAACAGTTTTTAGGGAAGTACAACGAGAGTTAGGTACACAGGTTGAGTTGAGTACAACATTCCACCCTTCGGCGTACGGACAGTCTGAGGGCACCATTTATATATAGGAGGACATATTACGTGTTTGCATCATGGATTTTGGGGGTTCTTTGTATCAGTTTCTGCCGCGTGCATAGTTTGCCTCCAACAATAGCTACCAATTGAGTATTCAGATGGCTCTGTATGAGGCCTTGTATGGGAGGCGGTGTCGGTCTCTGGTTGGTTGGTTTGAGTTGGGTGAGGCTAGGACAATTGGTTCAGACTTGGTTTATGATGCTTTGGAAAAGGTTAATTTGATTTAGGATCGGCTTTGCATGGCATAGTCTAGACAGAAGATTTTCACCGATCAGAAGGTTCGTGATGTTTCTTACATGGTGGAGGAGAAGGTAATGCTCAGAGTTTCGCTTATGAAAGGTGTAATGAGGTTCAGGAATAAGGGAAAGTTGAGCCCACTGTATATTGTCCCTTTTGAGGTGCTTGAGAGAATTGGAGAGGTGGCTTACAAGCTTGCATTGCCACCTAATCTATCGAGTGTTCCTCCATTGTTTCATGTTTCCATGCTTCGAAAGTATTTCGGTGATCCGTCTTATGTTTTCGACTTCATCACGGCTCAGTTAGCTGGGGATATTACTTATGATGTGAAGCCAGTGGTCGTTTTGGATCGGGGATTTCAAAAGATGGGGTCAAAGTATATAGCTTTAGTGAATGTGCAGTGGAGGAGGCTACTTGAGATACCGAGCGGGAGATGCGGAGAGGCTATCAATACATATTTGAGACCCCATGTATGATTCTAGACTCGTTCGAGGATGAATGTTTGTTTAAGAGGGGAAAAATGTAACGACCCGGCCGATCACTTTGAGTATTGCAGCCCTATTCCCCCATTTATTTCTTATTTTCTATTTATTTTTTGTTATGTGACTTGTCGGGATGGTTGGTTTTGTTTCGGGGATGCTTTGGAATGGATTGGGACACTTAGTTCCAAGGTTGGAAGCCTAAGCTAAAAGAGTTTACCGGATATTGACTTATGTGTAAATGACTCCAGAATGGAGTTTTGATGGTTTGATAGCTCTGTATAGTGATTTTTTACTTAGGAGTATGTCCAAATTTAGATTTGGTGGTCCGTAGGTCGTTTTCGCTTGAATTGGAAAAATTTGGAAGGTTGAAGGTTTGGAAAGTTGAGAAGTTTGACCGAGAGTTGAATTTGTTCTTACCGGGCTCAGACTTTGGTTCTAAAAATTGGAATAGATCCAGTGTGCCATTTTTTACTTGTGTGCAAAATTTAAGGTCAATTGGAGTTGGTTTGGGAAGTTTCGGCATTAGTTTTAGAAGTTAGACGTTCATAAGTTCATTAGTCTTGATTCGATGTACGATTCATGGTTTTTGTGTTGTTTGATGTGATTTGAGGCTTCAAGCGAGTAGGTATCATGTTTTAGGACTTGTTGGTATGTTCATACCGGGTCCTTGGACCCCCGGGTGTGTTTCGTGTTGAGTTCTGATCAATTGTTCTTGAAATGGGACTGCTGATTTCTGTGCTTTGGTTTCCTTCATTGCAATCATGAGGAAAGCTCCACGATCGCGAAGGGTTCTTGAGGACTGCTAGGATTTTACTCTTCGCGTTCGCGAAGTGAGGGATGCGATCGCAAAGGTTGAGGTGCTTGTGCACCACGAACGCGTGGATGTGACCGTGTTCACATATAAGGAACGAGAGTGGTGCTGGGGCTCGCATTGTTCTTCACATTCGTGTTGAGTTGTCCGTGATGGTGTAACCTTGGGAGATCCTTCCATCGCGACCGTAGTCACGTGATCGCAAGTGTTTGTCCACGATCGCGAAAGAGGATAACTAGGCAGTAGAGTTAAATTTCAAATATGAGGGTTTTATTTCATTCTTAATCGTTTGGACTTAGAGAGCTCGGTTTGTGGTGATTTTAAGAGGTCTTTTCAAGGAATCGATTGGAATATTGATTCTAACTCGGATTTGATTATTTTACATGAAACCATCATTGTTTTTACCATTTAATGATTGTTTTGGGTTAGAAAAGTTGGAAAAAATAATGAAAACTTCATAGACCGTATTTTTAGGGTTTGCAAGGTGATTTGAGGTCGGATTTGAATAATTTTAGTATGATTGGACTCGTTATCGAAAGGGTATTCAGATTTTGTAAATTATTTTGAATTTCAAGACATGAGGCCTGGGCTTGACTATTTGACTTGGGTTAAAGATCTTAGCTTTTTGAATCAATTTCTATAACTTTTATTGATAGTATCGTGTTATTTTTGGTGAGATTCGAGCCTTCCGGAGGTCGATAAGCGTGGGAAGGGCTTGCTAGCGGAGCGATTTGATTATCTTAAGATAAGTATCTTATCTAAAATCGGTTGAGGCACTAGTTACCTAAATTGTTGTGATATTTACGTGCTATTGGGTGCGCACGTGCATGGGGATGAACCCATGTGCGGACACCAGGGTTATTTATTCATGTTTGGGTTGTGCTCGGGCTCTTATAAGCCTTGAATTTGACTGTTAAACTTTAAACCATGATGCTTCGCACATTTGTGGCATTGTTATGAACTATTTGAGTCATGTTTGAGGTTACATAGGGGCTTAATCCCTGAATGAACTAATAATGTTATTTTTTGATGAAATTGCCGGTTTGAATTATGATAGTACACTTGCACATGCCTACACTTTAGCATGTCACTTATACCAATCCAGGAGCATGAGATTTGTTATTCACCTATTTCACACATGTATACTTGTTTATTCGCTTCGGTATGATATGATTGGACTGGGTGCCTGTGACCACAGCGGGCAGATTGTGTTGTTGAGCTTGTGACCATACCGGGTAGATTATGATGTTGGCATGTGAGTTATTCGTGCTGATCCAGATATTGATGTTATTAGCAGGTAAGTTTTTCGTGCTGCACGTGATTTGTCTTTGCGGGTTCTATTATTAGCATATGAGTTGTCCTTGAAGCGTGTGGATACAAATCCGTCCTGTAGGGTCACCCTCTCATGTTTCTCTCTTGATGGTGTACACGCAGTTATAATTTTTTATTTTTTTTTGAAATCTACTAGGCATTGTGCCTAAGTTAGTTTTTCATATATGTAAAATAAAAAACTACAACAAAAGAGAGGGACATAAACCTTACATCCGAGACTATGGTGGATACACGCTTAGTCATCTAAACATGACAACCAAATGAATATTGAAAACTATGTGAAGTTACACCTATATTGAGGTGCCAACTGCCTATCCAAAACTGATAGATAATTTGGAAATACAAAAACAAATCAACTATACAAAACTACACAAATGAACCTAAATCAACTAAGCAAATGGGTTAGAAGTGCATCTTCCATATACAATAAAACATACATCTAAAGCATATGTAGATTCTCCCTGTGGAGTAGGGCAAAAACAGATGAATGTATAAGAAGCTCTCTTCAATTTTTCTTTGAAAATGGGGCCAAAGAAAACCAAATTGAACATAGTTATCAAAAGAACCCATATAGATGGGTGAAGTCGTTGCCTCTGTATGATGGTTTTGACATAAGAGACTAAGCACTGGCCAGCTACTTGCATCTAAGAATTGAAATAGGCAAGTTTAAATGGTTGCTTCTGGGAACTGATATAGGAGTTTTCACACACAACATCCCTCAGTAGGAAGCTGCTGCAATATGTAAGCTTCATCATCTGGGAGTTGAGGAAGAAACGTGGTAGGACAACTAGGTTTGAGACCTAGATGTGTCCTGTAGAGTGTCTGTTAGGTGCAAGCGCATGTGCGTGATAATCAGGAAATGGCATGCCTTTAAACTTTTACATGCTCTTAGTAGATTGAGCACGAATGGTGCTAATACCACACTCTGAAAGCATCTCAATGGTAAGGACATAGTAGGATAACTAGGTTTGAGCCCTAGATGTGTCATGTAGAGTGTCTGTTAGATGCAAGCACATGTGCGTGATAATCAGGAAATGTCATGCCTTTAACCTTTGACATGCTCTTAGTAGATTGAGCAGGAATGGTGCTAATACCACACTCTGAAAGAATCTCAATGGTAAGGACATATCACTCATCATAGTACCTGCAAAATGAAACAAACTAGTTAGCAGTAAACGAACATGTTGATGTTGGTATCTATTATTATCCATTTAATTTTGAAATTACTGCAGATGTGTTGAAGTTCCAATTGATGGACACTGGACTGTTGGTGGCGTGCAACAGGTGTTGGTTCTGTAACAATGAAATGTTGAGTTTTGCACGATTGACTTCTTACTGTGGAGCCGAATTGAGTAGATCCAGCTCCATTTATTGCCATATTGTTTCCTCCTTATCAAAGGAAAGAAAATGGAAGGGTGGTTAACTAAAGTTAAGATGTGAAACTTATGGTTTGGGGCTGTATATTTGAGGTGGTCAGACAAAACCATGCTTTAAACCATTGAAATGCCCCAAGTATAATGAGTACAAATTTTACTAATACCACACACTTGAGGGTAGATCAATTGACTGAGCATGACATATAGATAAGTACTTGCAAAAAAGAACCTGTGTTAGTGAGAAGCTAGATATTCATATTTCTCGCTCTGCATCATTGGCACTGTACTCTCTGTTTCTTGTGAATGCTAAGATCTAAGTGTGGGTCCACTCTCAGGTTCTTGTGGATTCTGAGAGTTATGTATGAGCCTGATCTTAGGTTTATGTGGGTTCTGAAATATATATGTGTGTTGATTGTGTAAGGTTTAGTGGGGTGGCATATGTGTTTCTAGTTGTAGGTGTGAACTGTGAACAAGTGTTTGAGTTGGTTGATCATTGGTGTAGTAAGGTGGGGGTATGGAAATTTGCCCGGTGTGTTGGATTTTGAAGAAAGGTTCTGAGATTTGGTGTTGCATTTGGGGTGTTGACTGTGGGGGTGGATACCTTAGTGAATTTGTGGCAGTGTTGAAATGGAATATCAATGGTAGGAGGTGTTGTTGATGGTATAATGATATTAGGGTGTGAAGGTTTTAGGTAATGGTATGAGACCTTCTGTTGTCTGCAGTGATTGTTAGATGTACATGGGTTCTTCTTAGGCCAACACTCTTTATAGTACTAGTAGACCTCCAATAGTATGAGTGTGTCCGCTATACTTGCACAGAGTAACAAACATGTTAGTGTAAAACAGACTATCCATTGTTATTACCTTTGCAGTGCTCTTATGATGACCTTATCATTTGGACCAACATTCATGTTTTTGTGGTTATGGTAGCATTTCATGCTAATCATTTTGACATACAAGTATGCTCCCCTTAGCTTATTTCTGTCAACCATAACCATGAGAAGTGGTAGAGGCCAAGTATGATGGAATAATGATTCTTTAGTTTTCCTATGCCTGAAGGCAGGGGTGCCCAGGTAGTCTTGCTGAATTTGACCTCTGATGTGGGGAGGTAATTAAGAAATGTTGGAGAAGTGTGTCATCGCATTGAGGCTGTGATTGAGCCTGGATAGGAAATGAGTAGGGACATTGGCCTCTCTATATACATGGGAGTATGTGATCTTCTCACACTAATGATAAAGGTTTTTCAATTTCTGCAAATTCATCTTGATGGTCCAGGGAGGCTCCTTGTTGCTTGTTAACCAATTGATCAATAGTTTAGAGTCAGCCTCCAGATGTACTCTGTTCTACAAATTAAAAAGGCACCACTGGATGCCCATGAAGGCTGCTTCAGTTTCTGCCAAGTTATTGGTACCTTCACCCACTGGGGATACATTTTCTTGAATGATTTCTCCCAAGTGGTTCCTAATCACAACACCACCACCTATCCTCCCTGGATAGGTCAACACACTCCCATTATTGTTAACTTTTACAAATTCAGTTGATGGTTTGTTCCATCTAACTTGTTGGGTACATGTGTGATGCTTGATATTCTCAATGACTGAATATTGATTCACTCATCTATAAGGACAGTTAATAGCTAGAAATTTGGTGTGTAGAAACAAATGTACATCAGAACTGATGGAAAAGATTACCATTGCTATGGAAGAGGTCTTTGATCCATATTTAGCATTGTATCTGTTCTTCCACAGGTTCCAACACATGATAATGGGAAGGGTGGCTATAATAAGCTTTTGTACTTCATTATGGTTGTTTTGTAACAACCAGTTCATCAAGATTAATCAAAGGGGCATGATCCCAAGTTTGATGCCAACAGGGTCTCCACACTTCTTCCACACAGTCTTAGCAAGACTTCCTTGACTGAAAATATGTTCAATTGTTTCATCTTGAGGTATGGTACAACATACACATCTTGATGTAGTAATATTTCCAAAGAGTCCAATCCTATCATTGGTAGGAAATTTGTTCCCGAGGGCTCTCCAAAGACAAAAGGGCCATTTAAAGGGGATCTTTTTGTTCCGTGTCATTTTATTTGTAAAGTTATGTTGTTTCTTCTTCCTTGAACCTCCCATGGAGATGCACATCTAAAGGTTTCAGATGTTGTGGGGTTCCATATGGGTTGATCTTGATCTTTTGGCCTGTAGTAGATGGGAATCTACATGATATCTTGAATCTTATGCGTTGGGGCCACTATGTTCAGTTCTTGTAGATTACATTGGCCATTTTCCCAGAATTGATACATAGTTATGTTTTCATGTCTGCCTCTTTTAGTACTAATTAGCATGAGCACCAGTCCCCAGCAAGTTGTCCCACCATAAGCTGCAACTACCAGAGTGTAATCTCCAATGTATTTCACAGCCTCTTTTTTGTTGTTCGTCATTTTTTTCCATGTTTGGCCATAATGACTTCTTAGTTCTGAATAGCCACCACTCTTTGTACTCCAAAGATCGACAAACATCCTTCATTATTTTGAATCCAACTCCTCTGAAATTCACTGGGAATGAGAGTTTAGGCCAAGAGGACCCGTGGTATTTGGTTTTGTCATTCTCTATTCCCCAGAAAAAGGTAGCAGCCAGATTTTGTATTTGTTTCAAAATAGCTTTAGGAGGAGAAAGAATTGATAGGAGGTGTGTGGGAATTGAATGTAACACATTTTTTTTATCAAGGTAGCCTTGCCTCCATAGGACATAATCCTGCTATTCCAACCTTTATTTTTGTTGACTATTTTGGCCACCATGTAGTTGAAGTGCACAATCTTTTTCCTACGTATATACAAAGGATATCTCAAGTATGTGAGGAGGGAATTCTTTCTTCGCTAGTCCAGTTACCTGTTGTATTATCCTCATTGTACTATTGAAAGCATAGGGTGTAGTCATGATGTGGATCTTGTGTCTATTGATTTGTTGGCCAGAAGTGTTCATAATTACTAAGAATCTCCATGACTTTTGACAATGAAGCTCTGACCCCAGAGGTAAAAATTATAATGTCATCTGCGAAGTGTGGATGGTTAATCTGAGGACATCTTCTTTTCATGTACAAACCATTGAAGAATTTATCATAGGTTAGGTTATTGAGCATTCTAGATAGGACTTTTGCACCAATGATAAACAATGAGGTGCCAGTGTATCTCCTTGTTTCACGCCCCTTGTTGAACGGAAGAAACCCCATCCGCTACCATTAATGATGACTGAGTACCAATTGTTGGACATAATTCTCCAGATCATATCAATGATGATCTCATTGAAGCCCATCCTTCACAACATTATGCAAGTAAATCCCCAGGAGACTCTGTCATAAGCTTAAGCCATGTCAAGCTTAATGACCATATTTGAGCCTCTATTGGGGGTTTTTAGCCCATGAAAAATCTCCTGATCAATAATTATATTTTCTGAGATTCTTCTACCTTTGACAAAGCATGTCTGATTGGGAGAAATGATTCTAGGAAGGACAGGGACTAGTCTAGAACTTATGAATTTGGAGATGATTTTGTTGATGAAGTTGTTGAGACTAATTGGCTCGAACTTTATTAAAGAGTTTGGGAACTCCACCTTGGGCAATAATATAAGACACGCATTGGTCATGTATTTTTGTATGGAAGAACCCCTCAAGAAAGCCAGTACCACATTTAGCAGGTCATATTTAATGATATTTCAACAAGATTGGAAGAAATTTTCATTCATTTCATCAGGTCTATCAGCGCTATTAGGATTCATGGAGAACACAACTTCTTTGAATTCTATCGAGTGGGATCTTCGGTCATGAGCTCAATATCTTCCTTAGTTATCATGGAAGGTAAAATTTAATGATATCTTCCTTAGTTCTCAAGTGGGATCTTTAGTCATGAGCTCAATATCTTCTCTAATGGCACCTTATGTGTGGGTGAAAAGGTTTTGAAAGTAGTTGAAAGTTGTTGTACCAATAGATTCATCACCGTGAATCCATTCCCCATCATCATCTTTGATTTTATGAATGAACAGCTTCTTTCTTCTACCTCTGATCAGACTGTGGAAATAGTTAGAGTTAGCATCTCCAACACAGCAATAAAAGAAAGTTGATGATGTTGCTTCAAGGTTTTGAGTCTTTCAATGGCCCATTTGGTTCTGATACCCCTTGCATTCTATATGATTATACTAATCATAGAAACTGTTCAGGGGTTGGTGTTTTGGTGTTATTTTAGAACTGCTTGCGTTTCTTCTAGTGAGATAGTAGGAGGTGTTTCCTCTAGGTGACAGGCCTTGAGATTCAACCGTGTTTTCTAGATCAAGAGCCACATTGATAGCATTGAGTATTTGATTACATGTATCCTCTGCCTCCATATCATCACTATGTTCCTCAACTGTTTCTTCATCCATGTTTCCTTCATCTTCAGATCGTATGTGATTGTACTCATCCTCATCCCTTCTCCCATACTGATTAGTCCTTGGAGTAGACTGAGTAGGTGGAATTGCAGTTGCTGTCTCAATACTGACTTCTGTTATGGAGGGAGCATGTGCATTCAGTGGTGTCTCCTCAGCATGAGGACGGGGTATTGAATCCTTCATCTTGATATCAAGTGGGGCCTTCATTTAAAGACTCTGAGGGTTAGAACTCGTAAGAGTTTGGGTTGTAGCTTGTGCATTAGCACCCTTGTGTTTCCTCATTTTCCTTCTTTTTTTCTAACTATGATTGCTCTTTGGTTTTTTTGTCAAAGCATCAATGGCCTACAGATCTGTTTTTGTGACTGTTTTGTCAGTGTGGTTCCCTTCAATGGGGATGGATATCTCACAGATTTCTGCCTCATTTTCTCCCTGAAAATTTGTCTCGAGTATGACCATTGTTGTCTTTTCATTAGGACCCTCATCATGAGGAATCTACTGACGACTCTCCATTACTTCAATATTTTCAGTAGTAGGTGTTTGTTGTGCATTGGATGTAGAAGGTATTTGATCCATCACAGCTTCAATCTGTACTGCCTCCTAAACATCCTTGCTTCCTTCATTTCTTCCATAAGGTAAGTTGTGGTTGGTTGTCTGACTTAGAGCCACAGGTTCACCACTTATCTCCTAAGTAACAACATCACCGTTAGTGATTGTACCTGCAACAGTTCCTTCTTGTTGGTTATTTTAATGTTTTGGAATGTATATAGTTGTGTTTTCTTGGTGTGATTTTATATTCCTTTTAAGTACTTTTTTGTTTGAATTTTCCAGTCTTTATTGGAGGGATCAACCCCTGCATTTTGATGAATTTTTCGTGTCTGCTCATTGTTGATCTGATTGGCACCCTTGTGATTCTTCTTCTCAGTTCTTTGTTGTTGTTTGGTCTATTTTGCTTGCTTTGAGCTGCCTGACCATTTGATGTTCCTGCTTCTTCTTCTAAGTTCTTTTCCTTGGAGACCATCCTTGCTCTAGTCTTTTTCTTAGTTTCCTCATCATTCACTTACTAAGGACAGATGTGTGACAAGTGGCCCATGTGTTTACAATACAATAGTAGTTTGGTACACTTTCATATTGAACTTCCAACCATCTACCATCCCCATTCACATCTTGGTCTTCATCAAATCCCAACCAAACATGTGAGGGTCTTTCCTTAGTGAGATTAATCTGCATCTTAACCTTAGCTACACTTCCTCTAGTTTTTTAAAAGGAAGATAGATCCAAGAACAAAGCTTTTCCATCGGAGGATAGGAGAGGGGTTAGGATCTCCATGTAATAAAAATGCCATGGAAGTTCAAGAATGATTACCCAAATAGGAACTATTGGTGAGTTTTCATTAGGATTGAATAATGGAGACCAAGCCTCAATATTCATCATTTTCTCCAGAATATACATATATTGCTTGTTCTATACAGTTAAGATCATATTCACTGTCCAAATCTATGTAAACATTCTTGGAGTTGAAGTGTTCAATCTTCACACCTCCCACTAGTTCTGTTTGAGTGATGAAGCTTCTTCTTATGACCTCCATTCTAGGTATTATGTTAGAAAACTTTCTAACCACAGTGTATTGGCATCTGGTAGCCAATTTAATCATGTAATCCTCCTTCTTGAAGACAACTACTAGGTGCACTTGTTTAGTGGTAATTTTTAGTGCTGTGAATTCAATAGGTATTCTTTCTTCTGCAAATTTGGATCTCATCTTGGTAGCATATGAGTGACAGTGGGAAGTGGTGGCTCGGTAGAATTTTGGGGTTTCTTTATCTGGTTTGTTGAGGGTGTGGCATGTGTAAGGGTAGTATGACGGGGGCATCAGAAACTTCAACAAGGGTGTGGCCAGTTGATCTGGGAGGTGTAATTTTAGCAGGTCTATCAATTTTTGTAGAAACTTTTGGTTGTGTATGGTCATAGAAAACTTTATTAGTTTTTTTTTCTGGTTATTGTGCTTAATTGCATTACTAACAAAGTTTTGATTAGCCTTGGCTGAGGAATGATTGATCACATTGTCTTTTGAAACTATATAAGAATTGTGGTTGTCTGGTTTAACACACTCCTTACTTGTTTTGGACAAGGAATTAGTTACCTGCTCATGCACATCCCTTGGAACTCCCTTGTCTTTGTGAACCTCTGGAAAATTGGACACTGCATTTGCAACATATGCTTGGCTTACAGATTCTTGATATTTTTCTCCTTGATCGACAACATTTCCTCCATTTTGTCTTGCATTGGTGGGTGTGATTTTTTTTTAGCACTTGGTTTGCTAGACTGTACAAGTGTGGGTTTTTAAATAATCTTAATGTTTTGCCAGTTGGAATTTGTTGAATCTGATTTAAGTCCTTCCTTTTGAGAAACCATTTTCAATTCCCTTATGGTGTGGTCATCTTAGTCTACTACAGCATCTCCTCCAGGGACGTTCTCCCGCATCCTATCGGTTGTCATTTGCATGTGGTCAGACTTTTATGATTTTGCAGTGTCTTGTGCTATAGGTTTGTAATGATCTGGCTTCTTGTTTTGAGTATTTTAGCCTTTATCCCCTATTTATTTCCACCTCTAAGTTATATTAAAGTTATGTTACTTGTTGGGGTGTTCGGTTTTGGTTTCAGAGTGAAATGGGACACTTAGTCCCTAAGTTGAAGGCTTAAGTTGAAAGAGTTGACCGCAGTTTGACTTTTGTGTAGACTACTCCAGAATGGAGCTTTGATGGTTCCAATATCTTCGTATGGTAATTTTGGACATAGAAGTGTGTTCGGATGTTGATTTGGAGGTCGTAGGTCATTTCAGCTTGAATTGGTGAAAGTTAGAAAGTTGAAGGTTTGGAAGGTTGGAAAGTTTGACCAGGAGTTGAGTTTATTAATATCGGGGTCAGATTCTAATTACGAAAGATGGAATATGTTCTTCATGTCATTTATTACTTGTGTGAAAATTTTGAGGTCAATCAGAGTTGATTTGGTATGATTTGTCGTTAGTTTAGGAAGTCAGAAGTTTGTAGTTTCAATAGGCTTGAATTGGATTGCGATCCATTGAATCAATGTTGTTCGATGTGAGTTTTGAACTTGAGTAGGTTTGTTATGGGTTTTGGGACTTGTTGGTATATTCATACGGGGTCCCGTGGACCCAAGGTGTGATTCAGATTGAATCTGAAACCAAATTGGACTAAGTCATCGTTGCTGAAGCTCCAACCCCTTCTAGTTTCATCGCACTTGCGGAGAGATTTGACTGCACGTGTAGACTCGTTGGTGCGAGTGATGGAGCATGAATCAGAAAGGGCTTCCCAGGTCAGGATTCATAGGTGCGAGGTGGTTTCCGCATCTGTGAGTCCGCAAGTGCAGAAGAAGTGGTCGCATATGTGGACTGAGCCAGCTAGGTCAATTGTCACAGAAGCCGGCGTTGAACGCAGGAGCGAGTGCGCAAAAGTGCTCCCATGTCCGCAGATGTGCGTTTAATCCGCATAAGCGGAGGATGCTGGGCTTAGTGAGAACTGCGCCTATAATGGATTTTCTACAGGTCCGAGCCGCAGATGTAGTTGTGGGTTCGTAGATGCAACTTTATTGGGAAGAAATAGAGGCCTTCGAGGAATTGATTTCATTATTCCTTTTTGGACCTAGAGAGCTCGATTTTGACTAATTTTTGTGGGTTTTTCACGAAATGCATCGGGAAAAGTGATTCTAACTCGGAGTTGAGTATATTACACGAATCCATTGTTATTTTCATCATTTAATTAGTGATTTGAGTTGGAAATTTGGGGTTAATTTATGAAAACTTCTTAGACTAAAACGTGTATGGTTGGACTTGTTACCGAATGGGTGTTCGGATATTGTAATTTTGGTCGTTTTCCGAGATGCGAGTATGGGGTTGACTTTTTAAGTTGACATTCTATTTCTCTTTAAAGATTGCAACTTTATTGTTCGGAATAGCTTCCTATAGTTTATATTTATGATATGAAGTTGTTTTGGCTGGATTCGAGCAGTTCGAAGTTGGATAATCGAGAAAAAGGCTTACAAGTGGATTGAGTTAGCGTGTTTTGAGGTAAGTGTCTTTCCTAATTTTGTGTGAGGGAATTACACCTTAGGATTGGAGTTGGTTTGTGTTAATTGTGAAATATGAATCCCTTTACGCAAGTTGACGAGTGTGTACATGGGCTAAATGTTGAAATTGACCGATTTTAGCTATGTAGATTCCTTTCATGACTTAGTTGAGTTACGTTAACATGTTATATTCATCATCATTACTCTATCTTCACTTGCTCTACTTGTTTTATCTCTTACTTGTTAATTGTCTTTACATGTTTAGTTGAAGTATTGTTTCCTCTATTCCTTATTCATTATTTAATCGTTAAATTCTTTACTTGAAGTAGTTATTATTGGGATATCTTGTTGTTGAAATTTGTATTGAATTATAAAGGCCATGATTTACATTGAGACAAAGTTGTAAATTTATCAAATACTATATTGTTCAGTTATTCACTATCGGTTGTTATTGTGAGACTCTTTTGCATGTTGTGGTTGAATCATGGGCTATTTATTGTGGAAACACCCTTATTGTTGACATGTTTGGCAAATTCCGATATTGGGAACTTAAGGTGTGATTTGTGTTACATTGTGATATTGAAACACATGTGGTGAGATAAAGTGGGCTTGATACGCGTGCTGCTAGTAGGGGAACTACTTGAACCCACGCGGTGTAATAAGGCGGGAAGCTATTTCGGGAAAAATAATGTTCAAAACAAGATGCAAGGCGCCTGTGGTGATATAAGGAAAGATTATGAATTGTTTTGTGATTTGTGAGTTATTTGAAGGTTCTTTATAAATTCTTGGTTAATAGTGCATGTACGTTAGGCTTACCTAGTCTCAGAGACTAGGTGCCATCACGACATCCTACAGAGGAAAATGGGGGTCGTGATAGGGTTGAGTGGCAGCTATATCTTCTAACGGTAAGCAAACACTTTTTTCAGATGTAGATTTTTCGACTGCCGGGATAGGTTTTGTAGAAATTATTTGAAGGGGGTTGTCCATAACTCGAAGGGGATCTTTCTTAGGTTGGTCCGATGGTTTTTCACCACCGGCCAGTAAGAGATTTTGCATAACTCTAGTTTTGCTACTAGACTCGTTGATATCTCTGATGGCTCTTACTGAGAGAATTTTTATATTTTGTGCCCTTTTTGGAGTTCCCAGTTATTGAGGAAATGATCAGTGGTTTGTACGGATATGGGAAAGTTGAGGAAATCTGGCTAGTGTTTTGTTGGATTTTGCACTTCATCTTTTACTTGTAATTTCCTTGATCATTATCTGATTTAACTACATATTAGCTCTGTATGCCAAGATATTGTCTGGCCCGGGTATTTGAGAATTTGTACACATACACACACAGATTTTTTCTTACTAAACTTTATGATTTGATTCTAACATTGCTCTATACCGGTTAAAAGGATGAAACTACACATGTGATAGCTAGTACCATTAATAATTTGTGTGTCTCTTACCTTGTCGTGTTTATTTACAATATTTATTGAGTACCTTGAGTCGGTTGTACTTATGCTACACTTTGCACTTAATTCTGCAGATCTAGGTGTGGGGACCAGTTATTAGCAGTAGGCTTGCTTGTTGGACTATCTGCTAGAGGCGAGGTAGAGTTGCATCCTTGGTTATAGTTTGAAGCTCATGACTCTATACTTATTAGTTATTGGGGATTTACTTTGCATTAGCAGTTTTATTGTATTGAGACCACAGGTGTATGCTATTTCTATAATTTTTTGTCATTTTGTTCCCTTTGTTAACTTTTTTGACTCATCCTGCTTATCTTCACCATGGAAATTGTCCACATGCTCATTGACGTTGTTTGTACCGACATTGAGCAAGTTGTTAACATTATTGATTGTCATAGTTGTTTTTTACTTGCGATAGAAAAACTTTAACTTGTGTTAGTAAAATACAAATAGATCAAAGTAATACCGCATTTATCTATTCCCCGTGTTGGGCGCCACATTATTTACCCGTAAAAAAGTACAGTTGAATTTGTAACGTGATTTTATAGACATGTGAATTAAATTGATCTGAGAAAGAAATATTAAGAAAAAGAAACGTAAAATAAGAATAGTTAAAGAGAAGACAAGCATGTGCTTCGAATTGATCTCCCCAGAGACAAGAACAGTCATAATCTTAATATTAGCAGAATAAAACTTTGAAGAATAAGAGAATATTATTAACCTTTGTTTCATACATACATTTATTTCCCTTCAATTATTATAAATTTTTCTATTTGTAGCTAAATTAGGGGAGAAAATATCCTCAAATCATGCTCTTCTTTAAGCTGAATAAAGACCCTCCTAATAGCTGCATAACGATCGAGACTAAATGCTATGATTTTTTATAACAGTTGCTCCATTAATGTTGTCTTCTTCAACCGGTACCTTACTTTCAAATTCTCTTCTCTGATTTTGATGCCTTCGGAATTTATGCAGCACTGGCAACATATTTGTATCTGGTATTAGCTATTTACTGAGTCATCTCCTACTTGTCTTCACTGCCACGTGTCAATTTGAAAAGTATCTACCTCTGATCTGTTAATTTAATTCAATATAAATAATTGTGTCAAAGTAAATTTAGTCAAGTTATAATGAATCGTCAATACATCTATATTAGATTGAAACATGTACAAACAAAATGACATATATAATGATGATCCATACAGGCTACCGCAAAACTCAACTAGTTTGATTAAGGCTTAATAATAATAGTAATAGTTATATTGATACAAGAGAGTAGCGTGACCAACACAAGAGTCACATACATCCTGACCATTCAGATTCTCTCTCGTAGCCTACTCCTAATTATTTTAAATTTATCATATTATAATTGGTTAATTGATAGAAAAGGGACTTTAAGGGGCTGGTGCGAAATATCCTCAGTAGTAATGAAAATATCTGAGTAAGAGTTGACTTATAGTACAGGGAGTAATGATGAGTATGTCAATTTAGTAGTAATAAAAATAAATCAAAATCTGAGAATAAGAAACACACAGCACAAATACACCAATCCACAAAATAATAAAATATCACGGCTCAATAAGGTATATAGAAGTTCAAACCAGTTTCCGAAAAAATTCTCTAAAACAAGTATATTTTTCAGTATTTCTCAGTAAAACTCCCAAAAATATTAGTTTGAAAAATTAAGTGAATCATAATCAAAACTCAGTAAAATATAATAAAAAATCCGCCCCTCGGGCCATAATCATCACTCATAAATATTCCCTCAGCACTTCACCATCACTATGTAACAATCACTCAACACCTCCCGGTTACTCAGTATCAGCCCCTCGGGCATCCTCACTATCACTCATGCCTCCCAATCACTCGTCACTCGGCACTCGCACTCAGTAGGTGCTTGCGCTCACTGGAAGTGTGTATAGACTCCGGAGGGGCTCCTACAGCCCAAGCGCTATAAATAAACCAAATCATGGCATTAATCACTCTCAAGCACTCGGCCTCTCTCATATCATAACATCCTAACAATATTGGCCCTCGGCCTCACTCCGTCAGACACTCTCAACATGCCACTCGGGCCATAAATAAACAGGGTTCTCGACCCAAAAGAGTATTTCATTTCAAGAATTAATATCAACAAGCGCTGAGTGTCAAAACAATTTATTAGGAAAGACTGAGTGTAAAATCATAATTTCTAAGTGAGGAATTATCAGGAAAATAACCCCCAAGGAGTTAAAACAGATCGGCACTAGGCCCCAAACATGGCTTACAGCCCAATTATATCAAAACATATCAATACTATAAATAATAGGCTTTAAAAGCAGTTTAGCAACTCAATAGTTGCCTAAAATGGAAACATATTTCCAAATTTCCAATTCGTGCACGCCCCACACTCGTCATCTAGTGTGTGCGTCACTCCAAAACCGTGAAACGATGTAAAGTCTGAGGTCATACCCTCAGGACGGGACTTAAAGATGTTACTTACCTCAAACTAGCCCGAAAAGATACTCTGCAACCGGCTTGCCTCTCGAATCAACTTCCGAGTGCTCCAAATCTACCAAGATCAGATTTTTATCATCAAATTATGCTAAGGGAATGAATTCCAATTGAAAAGTACCAATTTTAGCACAAAAACCGAAATTAACCAAAACCCGACCCCCAAGTTCGCGTCTCAGAACTCAACCAATTTTATATGAAAATGTTCTTCATCATCTCACGAGTCCGTACATATAAAGAACGCTAAAATCGGAGTTCGTTT
>MDKI01022099.1:0-12039 GCA_005239505.1 Nicotiana paniculata | reverse complement strand
TTGTAACTGATCCTTCAACTCCTTCAACTCAGGAGGAGCCATACGGTAAAGAGGAATGGAAATCGGCTGAGTGCCCGGCAACAAGTCAATGCCAAAATCCATGTCTCTATCGGGCAGCATGCCCGGAATTCAGCTGGAAACACATCGGGATAATCCCGTACCACTGGAACTGAATCAACAGAAGGGGTATCAACACTAACGTCTCTCACATAAGCCAGACACGCGGCACACCCCTTCTCAACCATACGCTGAGCTCTAAGAAAAGAGATAACTCTACTGGGAGTGTGATATAAAGTACCACTCCACTCAACACGCGGAATACCTGGCATAGCCAGCGTCACGGTCTTGGCGTGACAATCAAGAATAGCATAATGGGGCGACAACTAGTCCATGCCCAAGATAATATCAAAATCCACCATATCGAGTAACAATAAGTCTCCACTGTTCTCAAAACCATGAATAGTAACCAAACACGACCGATAAACGTGGTCCACAACAAGTGAATCTCCCACATGAGTAGAAAACAAAACAGGAGAGAATCTCGGGCCATACCCAAATGTGGAGCAAAATAAGAAGACAGATAAGAATACGTGGAGCGTGGATCGAATAGAACCGATGCATCTCTGTGAAAAACCAGTATAATACCTGTGATGACAGTATCGGAGGCAACAGCCTCGGTACGAGCAGGAATAGCATAATATCTGGTCTGGCCTCCCCCTCGAGGGTGACCTCTACCTCCCCGACCTCCGCCCTTAGCTGGCTAGGCAGGTGGGGTAGCAGATGGAGCTGTGATCATGGCTTGAGAACCCTGTTGAGCACGTTGTGGCTAAAAAGTCTTAGAAAATGCACCCCTAATAAGTCTGGGCAGTCCCTAACCACATGGAATGTATCGCCACGCTCGAAACAAGCTCTGGGAGGATGTGGTGGGTGATGCTGGCTAGGGCCAGGTCTGCTAGACTGATATCTGAAAACACCCCCCGCAGGAGGCGCGCTAGAAACTAGAAGTGTATAATAATGCTCCTGAGGCCTGGGTGGAGCTGGGGTACCGCTGGCTGCTGGAAGAGCTGAATGAAATGGGCGGACCATATAACCCCTACCATGACGACCTGCAGCTGGGGTACGAGTACCAGAGTAGTGGCCCGACTCTCGAGACCTCTTGGCCTCCCTCTCCTCTCGCTTCCTAGCAAGCATACCCTCGATCCTCCTAGCAATGCTCACTACTTGCTGATAAGAAGTGTCCATCTCCAACTCTCTAGCCATGCTAGATTTGATGGGTGGGACAAGACCCTCAATGAACCGGCGAACTCTCTCGCGGACAGTAGCAACCAAAGCCGGTGCATGCCTAGCCAATCTGGTGTAATAGATAGCATACTCTGAAACTGTCATAGTACCCTGGCGCAAATGCTCAAACTCTGCGCGCCATGCGTCCCTGAGGCTGTAAGGAACAAACTCTCTCAGGAACATATCTGAGAACTGGGTCCAGGTCAGTGAAGCAGCCTCGTCTGAACTGTCTAACTCATAGGTGCACCACTAATCATAGGCGGCTCCGCAAAGCTGGAAGGTAGTAAAGGAAACCCCACTAGGTCCGGTTATGCCCATAGTGCGAAGAATACAGTGACACTCCTCTAGAAACCCCAAGGAATCCTCTGATGCTTGTCCACTGAATACCGGAGGGTCATACTTCTTGAACCTCTCAAGTCTCCCTTGCTCGTCCTCTGAAGCAGCTGACCCTTCCTCGGGCTGAATTGGCACTACAGGCGACACAGGAATGACCTCTGCAACCTTCTCCACATGCACTCGCTGCTCAGGAGTGCGAGCGACGGGAGTCTGTGCTCCTCCCCCGGCCTGAGATATGGCTGCAGCAAGGGGAAGCAACCCTGCATGAGCCAGAGTGGTGTACATGGACATGAACTGAGCTAATTTCTCCTGAAGAGCTGGAGTAGTAGTGGCAGTAGGCGTAGCAGGTGTCTGGACCTCGACTGGATCTGCTGGTGGTACCTCGGTGGCAGCTCGCGCAGGTTCTCTCGCTGCACCACGTGCACGTCCTCGGCCTCTACCCCGACCCGGACCCCGGCCTCTGGCAGCTGCTGTAGGGGGCATGGGTGCCTGATCGTCCCGAGTAAAACGTGTCCTCACCATCTGTGAGAGAATAGAAAACAGAGGTTTAGGATTTGATGTCAAAAGATATTGCACGACAAGGAAATCAATGAAGTGAAGATTTTTCCTAAACAGTTACATAGCCTCACGTAGATAAGTACAGACGTCTCCATACCGATCAGCGAGACTCTAATAAACCGGCCTATGTTCCGTGACTCCTATGAACCTAGGGCTCTGATACCAACTTATCACGACCCCAGTTCGCCCTCCGTGAATGTGTCGTGATGGAACCTAGTACCTATAACTAGATAAGCCTAGCAATGCGGAATGACAACATAATTTGCGAAATAATTAAATAAAAGAAAGCTGAACACTGTATATAAACGCCACTTGGTATATACAACCCAAAATAATATGTAAATCTACAACTTCACCCCAAAACCCAGAAACTCATGGGAACCACAGGCTAACAGAATATAATACACTGCTCTAACCCCAGAATATCTATACAACTGTAAGGAAGGATAAACTTTTCACAAAAAGCTGGAATAAGATAGAGACTCCTGGTCTGCGGACGCGGCAGATATACCTCGAAGTCTCTGCTTTATATCTCAACCTCGGGGATAGTGCGCCTGAGTGGAGGTACATGGATCTACACATGAAAAACATGCGCAGGAAAGGGCATGAGTACACCACAACGGTACTCAGCAAGTGCCAAGCCTAACCTCGGTCGGGTACGGACGAGGAAGGTCAGGGCCCTACTGAGGTTAAACAATATAATAAGAATTTATAGTATGAAAGACAGACAGAAATAATGAATACAGCCGTGAAATAAGACAGGTAAAAAAAGGAAATGACAAACACAAGAACAAAGTAAACACGGAGTACGAACAACTCAGTAACAAGGTAACAATAAGGATCTTCCAGGATACCGTCCTGTAGTCCTTTTCTCAACTGTCTAGTGGATCTCCCGGGATACCATCCCGTAGTCCCAAAGTAAATATGCAGGGGCATCTCCCGGGATACCGTCCCGTAGTCCCAAAATAAATGTGCAAGGGGATCTCCCGGAATAGCGTTCCGTAGTCCCAAAGTAAATATGTTGGGGGATCTCCCGGAATAGCGTTCTGTTGTCCCAAAGTAAATATGCAGGGGGATCTCCTGGAATAGCGTTCCGTAGTCCCAAAGTAAATATGCAGGCACAACAAGAAGATGTTCAGAATTAAAGTGCAAAATACAAGGCAACAAGTAATTTTAGTCTAACATGCTTCATGTAGTGCAATTAAGGCAATTCAGGGAAACTAGGCATGATTTTCTAAGCTAACATAGACTATAGTTGCAATTAGTATAAAACAGGTACGAAAAGAAACTTAGTCAAAATATTTAAAGTAAAACCGGATTTTCAACAATTAGCACAAGTACGCGCTCGTCACCTCACGTACAAGTCATTCAATTACCAAATATCACATCCTAAGGGGAAAGTCCCCCACATAAGGTTAGACAAGACACTTATCTCGAACCGGCTCAAAATCAACTTGAAACCACACGTTTGCCACTACTATCCGACTCCAAATGGACCAAATCTATACAATTCAATTACATATTGTAAATAACATCTCAAGCAACTGATTCTACTATTTAATTCAAACTAAGGCGCGAAATTATATAAAATGACAAAAACGCCCCTCGGACCAGCATCTCAGAATCGGATAAATTTTACATTTTCAGAACCCTCGTACTCTCACGAGTCCAACCATATAAAAATCTCTCAAATCGGAGGTCAATCACCCACTCAAAATTCGATAATTTGGTCTATGAAGTCTTACCCATTTTCCATGCAAAAATCCGAAATTAGAAGAGGAATTCGTGATTAGATTAGCGGGTTATAAGCAAAAAGGAGTTTAGAATCATTACCCAATCGCTGCCTCTGAAAACCCCTCGAAATCTCTCTCAAATCCAAGCTCTCAAGCTTGAGTCTTGGTAAGAATGGCTAACCCTCGGATTTGGGTCTTTAAAAAGGATGCCCAGGCTTTTTTTATATGCGATCATGGACAAGGAGTTGCGATCGCGGAGAGTAAAGAAACACACGCCTGGGATCATGCTATGTGATCGCAGAAAGCGGTACGCGATCGCGAACCCTGAGGACCCAGAGCTACGCGATCTGGGTTGGGGCCACGCGACCACGTAGAACAAATATTGAAACTCCCCCAGACTAAAAACACTCTATGCGAACGCGGTACTGGTCATGTGGTCGCGCTGACCAAGATTCCAACACACTGCGATCTCAGACCTTCTATTGCGATCGTAGAGAACAACCGCAGGACCTCTCACTTTTACCTTACGTGATCGCGGGTGAACCCTTGCAATCGTGTCACGACCCCAATTCGCCCTCCGTGAACATGTCGTGACGGCGCCTAGTCCCTACAACTAGGTAAGCCTAACAATGCGGAAGATAAACCATAATTGTAGAAGAAAGTAATAATTAAAACTAAACTAGTAAAATAAATAACGTTTAAGGTGCCTCTCGGCACGTACAATACCAGCTCTCGAAGCCAACACAATTCCCAAACCCGAAATCTCAAAAATCACAAGCTAAGGGATACATAAAGGGTTCTAACTCAAGAATGTCTAAACAAAGGAAAAATACTAAAAGGCTATACTTATTACAGAAGATAGAAAGTGACTCTTCGGTCTGCGGACGTAGCAGATATACCTTGAAGTCTCTATAGAAACGCCTCCTTCCAAGGCTGACAGAACTGATGGATGTACCTGTATCTGCACAACAAAAATGTGCAGAAGAGTAGCATGAGCACACCACAGGAGTGCCCAGTAAGTATCAAGACTAACTTCGGAGGAGTAGTGACAAGTGACAGTCGAGACACCTACCGGTCAAATAAACAGTATAAACATAGGTACAACGGAAATGATATATAAATATGTAAAGACTGCACGAAGAGAGCATTAATGCTACAGTTCACCATAAGGGAGAAAGAACAGCGAGCAACAACGAGAAAATGATAAATGATGATACGTAATGACGGCAAAAATCACAATCCAAACCCTAAGGTCACAACACAGTAAGGGGAAAACAAATCAATAACTCAGAACCTACGATGATGTTCACATGAGGTCTTATTCAACTCTTTCCACAATCTTACCACAACTCGGTCAAACCACAACTCACGAAATTCCACCATCTGAAATCTAACACTTGGCATCATGTGCCCCATCAGTCTCACAGTCATGCTGACAACTAACTGGCTAACTAGGGCCAATCTCACATATATAATGGATAAACGAGGGCGTACCTCCACCCTTAGTAAAATCAGGAGAAAATCACCCCTAATAGGAGTTTTCAACTACGTGTATGCTTGTGGAAGTGTTTGAATAAGAATTCTACCAGCTAATAACACAAAAGGGAGGACAAACGGCACGTACGATGTTCCCTCACAACTCGCAACCGATAAGGCTCGTACAGGTAAGCAACACACAATATCAGCAGGTAATCAACCCACAATAACAACAGGTAAGCAACCCACAGTAACAATATCAAAAAACATAGGAATGCCTCCACAGGCCGTCACAATTCCTTACAACTAACCCCTGACATAGCCCACCTTATTTCGCCACGTGTGCAAATAACAATATAATAAGTCCCGCCTTATTCCGCCACACGTGCAACATAATGTTCCCACTTTATTCCGCCACATTCCCAACCCACATATAAGCATATAAACATATCCTGCCTTATTACGCCGCATGTGCAATACATCAATATCAACAATAGCACGGCAGAAACCTCGTGCTTCGCAATGCGAACACTAGCACGGCAAAAACCTTGTGCATCACAATATCAACAAGTACAACACAACAAATGACAATGTTTACAAGAACAACACAAGTAAATCAACTCAGGTGCCTCCGTTCACCAGGAGACGGTACAACTAGTTCACGAGGAGTAACCATAACAAAGAATACTAAGCGTAATAAGAACAACACAACAATGGAGAATAATATGAAACAACAATTTCATACTACGTAGTTCAACAACAAGGAAGTTAACATGAATCAATAATTTCAAATAAGGAATTATCAACTAAACATAGGATATCTAACTTCTTTTACGGTTGGGCAAGATACGAAGAATATACAATGTTTTCAAGTAAGGATGAGCCGAAGAAACATAATTGTAACCTCTATTAAGACCAATTAATTACGTGAGAGATCCTAAATGATTTCCGAATAGAGACAAGCAGTTATGAAGGTAACGCGACTATAGAAGGGTAGGGATTTTCAGTTAAACAAAGCAAGAGTCAATTATGCAACAAGAATAAACCAAAAGGGCAAAAAATTTCCAAGTAAACACACGTAGAGGCGAAACTAATAACAGGGAACTCAATCATATCAAAACAACTTCATACTCAGTAGTTACAAGGAGCTAAGAACCTAATAAGGGCAAATTTCCACAAGTAAATTCGAGCACGCACTCGTCACCTCACGTACAAGGAATACAATCAACAGAGAAGACTCAAATCCTAAGGGGAAGTCCCCCACACAAGGTTAGTCAAGATACTTACCTCGAACCGGCTAAAATCGACTAGAAACCACGTTCTCGCCACGAGTATCCGACTCCAAATGGCCCAAAATCTATACAATTCAATTGCATATCATAAATAACATCTCAAGCAATTGATTCTACTATTTTATTCTAAGCTAAGGCGCGAAATTAGGAAAAATGACCAAAACGCCCCTCGGGCCCACGTCTCGGAATCGGGTAAAAGTTATATTTCCCGGACACCCATTCACTCATGAACTCACTCAATCAAAAACAATCAAAATCCGATGCCAAAAACCCCATAAATTTTCAGAATTTCGGGTTGGAAAAATCTCAACCCTTTCCTATGGTTTTTCCCCCATTCACTCATGAACTCACTCAACCAAAAACAATCGAAATCCGATGCCAAAAACCCCATAAATTTTCAGAATTTCGGGTTGGAAAAATCTCAACCCTTTCCTATGGTTTTTCCCCCATTTTTGATAATTAAACTAAAGAAAACAACGGGAATTAATGGTCTAACAATGAATTAGGATTAGAAAATGTTACCTATAATCCTCCTCTTCCAAACCCACAGAAAATCGCCAATTCTTGAGCCCTCACCCGATTTTTTAGAATAATGAGATGAACTCTCGGATTTTGGAATAAATCACACAAGAATCTCGCACCTGCAGACTCGATCACCGCACTTGCGGTAGCGCACCTGCGAAAAAAGCATCGCAGGTGCGGAAGTCACTTACATTGCACTGGGGCCGCACCTGCGGTCGCTTGATCGCGCATGCGATCCCGCACCTGCGGAACCAAGGTTGCACCTGCGACCACTGGACCAAGACTCCACTATCGCACCTGCGATCAAGTCTATCGCGCCTGCGAGGCCGCACCAGCGGAAAAACCTTCGCAGGTGCGAAGACACCAGAAGAGGTCTGGTTCAGCAGTTGCCAAGTCCCCAATCTCACCCGTTAAGCACCCGAAAAAACCTCGAGGCCCCCGGGACCTCAACCAAAACCACCAACCAACCCTAGCACCTCATTTGAACAAGTTCGGGCCTTAAAAACACGTCTCCTAACATCAAAAACATCGATTATGCATAGGTTCAAGCCTAGAAACTTAAGAAAATTCTGAATTCACATCCGACGCCGAAACACGTCTAAACTTATCCAAATGACCTCAATATTTGCAGACAAGCCCACAATGACATAACGGAGCTGATCCAACTTCCGGAATTCCATTCCGACCCTCGGATGAAAAACTCACTATCGGACTGGAACTTCAAAAATTCAAGCTTCGGCATTTAAAGCCTAAATGAGCTACGGACTTCCAAAAAGCATTCTGAACACGCGCCTAAGTCCAAAATCACCATACGATGTTGTTGAGATCGTCCACGACCCATTCCGAGGTTGTTTACTAAAAGTCCAATCTCTAAACCATCCGAAAACTGAATTCCACCATGCACACAAGTCGATACTCATATTCCGAAGTTGTTCCAGACCTTATGCCGTTGAAAGAAGCTTAATTTCTCAAAACGACCGATCGGGTCGTTACATCCTCCCCCTCTTAAACCAACGTTCGTCCTCGAACGTGCTAGATTTTCCTCGAAGTCCTCAAGTCATTGAGTGCGCACCTCCAACATACACCCGCGGGCGATTCCACGTCACGCCGATCCACTTAAGCCTGACGACACCATCTCAACTGAAATTTAACCTTTCTAGCAATACTACTAAGCCTTCAAGCCAGAATTCTCACCTTCCATTCGTTCCAAAAGACCCGATTTTAAATCCATATTCGGTATCAGTCTCAACCAGCTTCTTCAATCCATGCCACATACGCAGGGTACAACCACACAACATGACACACCACACATAGGCTCACAAGAACATTTCTGATAGCAATACTTGCCTGAGATCAAATCTGTACCGTCCATAAGCCTCATATTCAATAGGAACTCTTTTCAAACCTCCATAACATTGGCGATGATACAATAACCACAGAAACCATATAACAAAGCACCCGAATAACCTCACCTCAGCTAATACCAGTGGTCACACGCCCCACAAGCTAAAACTCACGAAGCATAGAACGAAAATGACTGGATATAGGAAGGGAAACACATAAGGGAATTATCAAACAAGTCAAACTAGCACAATCTACAAAACACAAAACCTACAAACCATTTAACAAGAGAGAATGAAAGTATACAAAGGACTCACAAGGATCTTATACTGATTTAACCCTCACCGCGGCACACAGCCCGATCTCAACATATAATTTCACCCGAAATCACGAGGGTACCGTCCTCAACACTGAATCACAAGTAGGACATATCTCAACCCATCTAGAGACTCACACTAGATCAATTCAGTCTACAACTCACAACACAGATTTGGCTCCCACACCGGTGGAGCATAGAAATCACAGTTCGTAACCAAGAATATTTAGAAATCATATCAAACCTACTGAAAAAGGAAACATGAACTTACTACTAGCCTCATAAATGTCGACAACAGCTAGAAACAGACGATAGATAAGGCTATCACTCATAGAACCTCCCAACAGGATAATCACATAAACATAGTACAAATCATGAAACGCGCCAATAAGTGGGACAACAAATAAGGGTGCTCACCCCGATAAGCAGAACTGTAAGGAACTAGAGATAGTGCCCCTCTATAACAAATCGAGTCCGTACCTGAATGATATTCAACTGGCGCACCGACCTCAAACCTACTATGTAACACATCAATGAGTCGGGCCTCCCCCTCTTGGGCGCCCTCTACCTGCCTGAATACCCTGTTGTGACACATCGATCCGAAATCTGGGATAATCTCTCACCATGTGGCCAGTATCTCCACACTCAAAGCACCCCCTCTGCTGACGGGGCGGTGGAAACTGCGCGATACGGGTACTGCGAGACCCATGAACACCTGAGTCACCATGCAAAGCCTGAAGCGCGAACTGGACTGGATGACCCGCAAAACCTCTACCATGACGCACCCTGCCTCCAAAATATGGACCAGTATATCTCCCCGGTCTAGGAGGCCTCCTCGCCTCCTCAGACTCTCTCTCTCGATCTCATCTGCTCTCTCTCTCGTAATGCTGACTGCCCTCTCTCTGTCTAGCATGCATACCCTCTATCCTCCTAGCAATGTTCACCACCTACTGATATGGAATATCCATCTCCAACTCACGAGCCATACTGGATCTGATGCTGGGAATAAGCCCCTTAATGAACCGGCGAACTTTCTCGCGAACAGTAGAAACCAAGGCTAAGGCATGTCTAGCCAAACTGGTGTAACGGACAGCATACTCCGAGACGGTCATAGCACCCTGGCGCAAATGCTCAAACTCCGCGCGCCATGCATCCGTGAGGCTCTGTGGAACAAACTCTCCCAGGAACATTTCTGAAAATTGGGTCCAATTCAGTGAAGCTGCCCCGTCTGGGCTGTCTAACTCATGGGTACGCCCCTCGGGCCCACGTCTCGGAATCGGGTAAAAGTTATATTTCCCGGACACCCATTCACTCATGAACTCACTGAACCAAAAATAATCGAAATCGATGCCAAAAACCCCATAAATCTTCAGAATTTCGGGTTGGAAAAATCTCAACCCTTTCCTATGGTTTTTCCCTCATTTTTGATAATTAAACTAAAGAAAACAACGGGAATTAATGGTCTAACAATGAATTAGGATTAGAAAATGTTACCTATGATCCTCCTCTTCCAAACCCACAGAAAATCGCCAATTCTTGAGCCCTCACCCGACTTTTTAGAATAATGTGATGAACTCTCGGATTTTGGAATAAATCACACAGGAATCTCGCACCTGCGGACTCGATCACCGCACTTGCGAAGCGCACCTGCGGAAAAAGCATCGCAGGTGCGGAAGTCACTTACATTGCACTGGGGCCGCACCTGCGGTCGCTTGATCGCGCCTGCGGTCCTGCACCTGCGGAACCAAGGTCGCACCTGCGACCACTGGCCCAAGACTCCACTATCGCACCTGCGATCAAGGCCATCGCGCCTGCCAGTCCGCACCAGTCGAAAAACCTTCGCAGGTGCGAAGACACCAGAAGAGGTCTGGTGCAGTAGTTGCCAAGTCTCCAATCTCACTCGTTAAGCACCCGAAACAACCCCGAGGCCCCCGGGACCTCAACCAAAACCACCGACCAACCCTAGCACCTCATTTGAACTAGGTCGAGCCTTAAAATCACGTCTCTTAACATCAAAAGCATCGATTATGCATAGGTTCAAGCCTAGAAACTTAAGAAAATTCTGAATTCTCATCCGACGCCGAAACACGTCTAAACTTATCCAAATGACCTCAATTTTTGCAGACAAGTCCACAATGACATAACGGAGCTGATCCAACTTCCGGAATTCCATTCCGACCCTCGGATCAAAAACTCACTATCGGACTGGAACTTCAAAAATTGAAGCTTCGGCATTTCAAGCCTAAATGAGCTATGGACTTCCAAAAAGCATTCCGAACACGCGCCTAAGTCCAAAATCACCATACGATGTTGTTGAGATCATCCACGACCCATTCCGAGGTCGTTTACCAAAAGTCCGATCTCTAAACCATCCGAAAAACAAATTCCACCATGCACACAAGTCGATACTCATATTCCGAAGTTGTTCCAGACCTTATGCCGCTGAACGAAGCTTAATTTATCAAAATGACCGATCAGGTCGTTACAGATCTCAGAGAGAAATACACAGCTGAAGAAAAACCAGAAAAACCAGCAACGACTTATAGGCCAAAAATTTCTGTTTGAACTCTCGAAACACACCCGAGGCCCCTAGGACCTCAACCAAAACTACCAACCAACCCTACTTCATTCAAACTTGGTCGAGCCTTAAAAACACATCTCATAACATCAAAATCATCAAATATGCATAGATTCAAGCCTAAGATTCTATGAAATTTCAAGAATTCTCATCCGATGCTAAAACACGTCTAAACTCGCCCGAATGGCCTCAAATTTTGCACATAGGTCATAAATGACATTACGGACCTGCTATCGCTTTCGGAATTCCATTCCGAGTCCGATATCAAAATTTCACCTATCGACCGAAAACTCCAAAAATGAAACTTCGGCATTTCAAGCCTAAATGAGCTACGGACTTCCAAAATACATTCCGAACGTCCCGACAATTCAATTAAGCAGAAATAGACTTAGGGAAAACAGTTAACAGGGGATCGGGGCGTTAATTCTTAAAACGACCGACAGGATCGTCACAATAGTATAGCGTAAGTATATATATTATATATATATAAGCTACATTTGATATAATATTAGCTAATCCACTTACACTTAGTGCATAGTATATCGTAAGTATATATATATATATATATATATATATATATATATATATATATATATATATATATAT